>CM049844.1:5680018-5988265 GCA_027422415.1 Schizothorax lantsangensis
TGCTCCTCACCTTTATTCTGTACCATGCCAAAGTCTCTTTAAGACAAGTCCTGTCACTCGACGGCCATCTTTGAAACGCCTCTCCGGCATCCAAGAGCAGCTCCTATCACTTTGTATGGGGAAACATCAAATTCTCCAAAACTGCTCACTAAGCTTACGATTAAATTTCATATTTGAAATCACCAATGAAATCGGACAACAACCGTGTCATAAATGTTGTTTCTTTTGCTCAAATAGCGTTATAAAAAGCATATTTCTCAGGCTAGATCAGCCAGTTCGCATGCGCAGTCCTGAGCGCACGTCTCAGAGCGCTGACTGTTTCTATAGCAACCGGGACTTCTAACGGCAGCTGCAGTGACACGCTGACTTTACCGATTAGCGATTGGCTCTTTCATTCAGAAGGCGGGGCTTCCTGCGATTGAGCGGCCATATTAAGCGTTGCATTTTTCCCCAGTCAAAACTATACGAGTGACATGTCTTGGGTATTCTATAGTCTTTGACCATGCGCTTCTTGATTTCTTGTAAGACCTCATGAAACTGTTGTCGTTAATTGTTAAGTTTTTATTTTATTACTGATTTTTTTGTTTTGTTTTTGTTCTGTTTTCTCTGTGAATGTGAGTGTCTTGTTGTAGATATTTTGGTTTACGTTCTCTATTTGTGTGTAGCCTACTAAAAGCTCCCGGTGGATCGGCGCCGGGAGATGATGTCTGCGGCCCTGATCGTCAGCAATGAGCCCCAGAGACATATCCCCAGTGAAGACCTCGACTAAAATACAATAAAACTAAAAATAAAACGAATAATTAAAAATATAATAATAAAATACCTAACTACATAATACTATTATTGTTAGAAATTGAAACAATATAAAAATAGAAATATAATACATTTATACATTTAAAAATGTAATTAAAACAATAAGTAAACAATGAATAAACAATAATATCCTGGCCAGAGGAGAACTGGCCCCCCGACTGAGCCTGGTTTCTCCGGAGGTTTTTTCCTCCATTCTGTCTCAGAGGGAGTTTTGGTTCCTTGCCGCTGTCGCCTCTGGCTTGCTCAGTTGGGGACACTTAATTTCTAGCGATTATCGTCAATTGGATTTCACAGATACTATTTAAACTATACTGAGCTAGACAATGACATCTCCCAATTCAATAATGAAATGCCCTTAACTGAAAATTGAGTGTTTAATCTTATTATTATACATTACTGACACTCTATCCTCCAACTTGATACTGTTAAGTGCTTTGACACAATCTGTATTGTTAAAAGCGCTATATAAATAAAGGTGACTTGACTTGACTTGACTAAAACAGAAAATCTGTCAAAAAATAAAGTATAAAAAATGTAGGTGGATGGAAACATAAAGCAGAGTTTTCTGGACAGCAGAGAGCAGAATCTCTAAAGTGACCATGATATTAAAATCAAACCAGAACTATATTTGATTGATCTCAGAGCAAAACTAGATCAAGTTGATCAAGATCAGCTCTGATGCTGCTTCAACAGAGACTCGTCTGAGAGTTTAATACAGTTTTAATAGTTGATCGCTCTGCAGCAGAGACACAGATGTGTGTCTGTTTACATTTGAATCTTCTGACAGTTGATTCAGTTGAGATTCAGTTGAGATTCAGTTGAGATTCAGTTGAGTTTCAGTTGAGTTTGAACGGACTCAACATTCCGAACACTGAAATGAATGAAAGTCAATGAGATTCTTGTGAGTCTTGATCATCTGCTGCAGGAAAACTGTCTGATCAGTTAGAAAAGATAAAATAATAAACAAATTAATCAGCTTAAGTCAGGAAAATAACAGTAATGGCTTCTTGATTCATTAATTTATTATTCATTATTTATTTTATTTTAAATTCAATTCTATTTGAATTGATCTGTCTGTCTTTCTGTCTCTCTTCACTGTGTCTCTGAGCTTCTCGTTATAGTTCATTATTCATTAGAAACAATGAAAGTCCAGCTGAAAGACCAGTTTAGACCTCGCTGAGCTTCTTATGAAGCAACGATTGAAACAAAACCTCATAAGAGACTAATCTGGAGTTTACTCATTTTTCTTTCACAGCAGTGAAGGGAAAGTCACATTGACTGACAAAATTAGACTTTTGTTTACATTCGATGAAAATTTGATGACGTGTTTTATTCAGGTCAATCACACATTGTGTGGGTCACTATAAAGTTTACTCTATTCTTATCTCAGTTGGCCAGCCGCTCATTTTCTTGTGTTCAGGGAGAAGCGGATGAATTTATGTGTCCTGAATCTGACAGGCTTTGTCTCCTTTACTGGGTTTTTTTATTTGAAATTAAATGATATGATAATTCAGGTCTCTGAGTCGCAGAAGTGTTGTGTTTGTGTTGTTGAGCTCTTTCTCCTGCATTCATCAAATAATCAACACCCTTCTGAAAGACTAGCTTACACTGGTTTATGAGGGTTTGTGCTGGTCTGATGCTGGTTTAGTTGCTAATTAAGATAGTTAAGAACCAGTTAATTTCTTACAAAAGAAGAACTAGATTAAAAAGATTGTCAAGACAAACTATCTGTTTCTTGAGAAAGCAGTTTAAAAAACTTGAAGTTTGAAGTAGTTTTAAATTTGAATTACTTTTAAAAGCTTGAAGTTTGAACATCTGAAATGTAACTTTGTTTTATTTTCAGTAAAATCAATGTAATATATTTTTTGCTCAATAATATTTTGTCTTTATTTTGTATTTTGAGAGAATTTCATTGTACTAATTAATATTTATGCAATAATTATGTTAAATATATGATAAAAATATAAATTTTAACTAGATTTTTCACAGCTTGTTTTATGGTAGAACAGGGGTCCAACCCTGCTTCTATAGGGTCACCATCCTGCAGCGTTTAGCTCCACATCTGAAAAATCTGACTAAAGTATTCGGGATTACATAAAAAAATATATTTTGGTACATAAATTACATTATATGATTGTTTAGGGACGGCACTAAACCGTGCAGGACAGTGGACCTCAAGGGTTGGAATTGCCCACCCCTGAGCATAAAGATGAGACAGATAAAAAATGTAAAGATACAAAAAATGTATATGCCTCAGTTTTTTGGACACTTAGACATGTCATACATGCAGCATATTTTGAATATTCCATATTTGTTTGCATCAAATAAATCATAGACTTATTAATGATTTGTGCTATTTTTTTATACCCTAAACAGTCAACGTGTCCTGAGAGATACAACTCATAACATCCAAAAATATATGAAATATTACAAAAATTATTTTGAATATGTTTTACTTATGTCTAGATGATATAAAAAGTGACATGAAATTATTTTTTGCTAATCATTTTCCACTCTGGCCTGTTTTAGGGTTAAATTTGAATTATTTTTTAAAAGTTTGAAGTTTGAACTCCTGAAATGTAACTTTGTTTTATTTTCAGCAAAATCAATGTAATATATTGTTGTTCAATAATATGTTTTCTTTTTTATTCTGTATTTTGAGAGAATTTCATGGTACTAATTAATATTTATGAAATAATTGTGATACATTTTTTCCCATCGAAAATAATAATTAAAACATTCTAATATTTTTATCTCATCTAAAGCATCTCTGCTCACACATTTCACTTTTTTTCCTATTTCTAAAGCAGAACCAGTTCTTTTCTTACAAAAGAAGAACCAGATTATAAAGATTGTCAAGAAAAACTGTTGCTTGAGAAACAGTTTAAAAAGCATGAAATCTTAAGTAGTTTTAAATTTGAATTGCTTCTAAAAGCTTGAAGTTTGAACACCTGAAATATAACTTTTTTAATTGTCAGTAAAATCAATGTAATATATTTTTATTCACTAATATTTTTTATTTTGTATTTTGAGAGAATTTCATGGTACTAATTAATATTTATGCTTTAATTATGATCAATTTTTTTTGATCAATGATCAATTACAGTTTTTCTCGATTGCTAAAACACTATAACCAGGCTTTTGAACTAAAATTTCAAAACCATAACAACATTTTTAAAAAAGCACACCCATTTCCCTAAAATATAAACATTATTTCCCTGCACATGAGTCAGATTTGGTGATCTGTTCTCTACACTACACAAATCCCTTCATTTCTCAGTGCTTACACCATGTGCTCATTTACACTGAACAAAAATATAAACGCAACACTTTTGTTTTTGCCCCCATTTTTCATGAGCTGAACTCAAATATCTAAGACTTTTTCTATGTACACAAAAGGCCTATTTCTCTCAAATATTGTTCACAAATCTGTCTAAATCTGTGTTAGTGAGCACTTCTCCTTTGCCGAGATAATCCATCCACCTCACAAGTGTGGTATATCAAGATGCTGATTAGACAGCATGATTATTGCACAGGTGTGCCTTAGGCTAGCCACAATAAAAGGCCACTCTAAAATGTGCAGTTTTATCACACAGCACAATGCCACAGATGTCGCAAATTTTGAGGGAGCGTGCAATTGGCATGCTGACTGCAGGAATGTCCACCAGAGCTGTTGCCCGTGAATTGAATGTTCATTTCTCTACCATAAGCCATATCCAAAGGTGTTTCAGAGAATATGGCAGTACATCCAACCGGCCTCACAACCGCAGGCTACGTGTAACCACACCAGCCCAGGATCTCCACATCCAGCATCTTCACCTCCAAGATCGTGTGAAGACTCGTCACTTCCTGTTTGTTGCTGACGCGTGTTTTGAGTTTGAGCTCCGTCAAGTCATTTCTTTATCGTCTATTTTATCTCTTAAAATCAATTTTATACACCATCGTTTTTCGTTTCTATAACGTGTGAATATATCCCCTATCGCATTCTACAACAAAAACAATCAGGGCGCCTTGTTATCACTAGTTCTATTTTGATTTCCCGAGTCCGCTATTAGCTTATAGCCCGTTAGCATTACCAACGCGGCGGCCGCTAGGCGCGCTTGCTAATACTCTATTCACACACATAACCATTGTTCCACTGCTACTTACTTTAATGGCGGATTTGTGTCTACCTTTGAGTGCAGGTGAGGACGCGTTCGAGCTGCATTCAGTGCAGCTGGAGCTGGAGGCCGTGGAGAAGCAGATCAACGAGCTGCTGGAGAGACAGGCCCAGCTGAGAGAGCGGCAAACTGCGCTGGAAACATCCCGGGCTGACGCTCACAGGTCCGGGGTAAGTATACAGTGCGCTGCTAACACTCCCACCACCTCTACTCCGTGTGTTTCTCTGCACAGGCACCGTGCACCCAGGACGCGATCTTCTCAGATGTCCTTCACTCCGGCGCCGGGACACCACGGACCCTGGGTGCGGCAGCAGCGGAAGACGCGAGCGAGGCATCGGGCTACATCATCTCCCCCTCCGCCGCTTCCGGTCTTCGAGATCTCCACCCGAAACCGCTTCGCCCCCCTCCACGAGACGGAACGTGACGCTGTGATCGTCGGAGACTCCATCGTCCGGCACGTCCGTGCTACGTTAGCTGAAGGTAAAGTGCACACACACTGTTTCCCTGGTGCTCGTGTTCTCGATGTTTCTGCGCAGATACCCGCGATCCTGAAGGATGAGGAGAGCGTCGGAGCGGTCGTGCTGCACGCGGGCGTGAACGACACCAAGCTGCGGCAGACGGAGACACTGAAGAGGGACTTCAGGAGCCTGATCGAGACGGTACGCAGCACATCGCCCGCGACGACGATCATCGTTTCAGGACCGCTTCCCACGTACCGACGAGGACACGAAAGGTTCAGTAGACTGTTTGCTTTAAACGAATGGTTATTGTCATGGTGTAAAGAACAGAAACTGCTCTTTGTTAATAATTGGAATCTTTTCTGGGAGCGTCCTAGGCTTTTCCGTGCTGATGGCCTGCACCCCAGCAGAGTCGGAGCGGAACTCCTGTCGGACAACATCTCCAAGACGCTACGCTCCATCTGACTAGTAAGCCAATTCTCAAATAACTGCTATGATGACTTTTGTTCTACCCACTTAAATGATAGAAGTAATTGCGTTGTTCAATCTATACATACTGTGTCTGTTCCCCGAATAGTGAGGTCAAAATATAAATTTAACACAGGATCTAGAAAAAATCTGATTGTGATTAAACCAGAAAAATGCAAAATAAATGAACAAAACACTATTTTTAAAGCTTGGGCTCCTAAACATTAGATCACTCACACCTAAAGCAGTAATTGTAAATGAAATGATCACAGATAATAGTTTTGATGTACTCTGTTTGACTGAAACCTGGCTTAAACCAAATGATTATATTGGTCTAAATGAGTCTACTCCACCAAGCTACTGTTATAAGCATGAGCCCCGTCAGACTGGTCGTGGCGGCGGTGTCGCAACAATATATAGTGATATTCTCAATGTTACTCAGAAAACAGGATACAGGTTTAACTCATTCGAAATACTTATGCTTAATGTTACACTGTCAGATATGCAAAATAAATCTGTCTTATCTCTTGCTCTGGCTACTGTGTATAGACCGCCAGGGCCATATACAGATTTCCTAAAAGAATTTGCAGATTTCCTCTCAGACCTATTGGTTAATGCTGATAAAGCGCTAATTGTCGGAGATTTTAACATTCATGTTGATAATCCAAATGATGCATTAGGACTTGCGTTTACCGACCTAATAAACTCTTTTGGAGTCAAGCAAAACGTCACCGGGCCCACTCATCGTTATAATAACACGCTAGATTTAATTATATCGCATGGAATTGATCTTACTGATATAGATATCGTACCTCAAAGTGATGATGTTACTGACCATTTCCTTGTATCGTGCATGCTGCGTATTACTGATATTAACTATATGGCTCCGCGTTATCGTCCAGGCAGAACTATTGTTCCAGCCACTAAAGACAGATTCACAAATAACCTGCCTGATTTATCTCAGCTGCTCTGTGTACCCATAAATACAAATGAACTTGACAAAATGACTAGCAACATGGGCACTATCCTCTCTAATACGTTAGAAACTGTTGCTCCCATCAAATTAAAAAAGGTTAGAGGAAAACGTGCTGCGCCATGGTACAACAGTTATACCCATTCTCTCAAGAAAGAAACTCGTAATCTTGAGCGCAAATGGAGAAAAACTAACTTGGAAGTTTTTAGAATTGCGTGGAAAAACAGTATGTCCAGCTATAGACATGCTCTAAAAGCTGCCAGGACCGAGCATATCCGCAAACTCATAGATAATAACCAAAATAATCCAAGGTTTTTATTTAGCACAGTGGCTAGACTAACAAATAACCATACGTCACCCGATCTAAATATTCCCTCACAGTTTAATAGTAATGACTTTATGAATTTCTTCACTGATAAAATAGATAACATCAGAAATACAATAACTAATGTAGATTCTACGGCGTCTAGTACTCCAGCCTCATTCACCGCACCCAAAGAAAAACTGCAGTGCTTTTCAACTATAGGGCAGGAAGAGCTAAATAAACTTATCAACACATCTAAACCAACAACATGTCTATTAGATCCTGTACCTACTAAATTACTGAAAGAGTTACCTGTAGCAGAAGAACCGCTTCTCAATATTATTAACTCATCGTTATCTTTAGGTCACGTCCCTAAACCATTCAAGCTGGCAGTTATTAAGCCTCTTATTAAGAAGCCACAACTAGATCCTAGTGATCTGGCAAATTACAGACCCATCTCAAATCTTCCGTTTATGTCTAAAATTTTAGAAAAAGTTGTGTCTGCTCAATTGTGCTCATTCTTGCAAAAAAATGATCTCTGTGAAGAATTTCAGTCAGGTTTCAGGCCCCGCCATAGCACAGAAACTGCACTTGTTAAAATTACAAATGACTTGCTTCTTGCGTCAGACCAAGGCTGCATCTCATTGCTAGTTTTACTTGATCTTAGTGCTGCGTTCGACACTATAGATCATGAAATACTCGTAGATCGATTACAAAACTATACAGGTATTCAAGGGCAGGCTTTAAGATGGTTTAGATCCTACCTGTCCGATCGCTATCACTTTGTTTATTTAAACGGGGAGTCATCTCAATTATCACCAGTAAAGTATGGAGTACCACAAGGATCTGTCCTAGGTCCTCTGCTGTTTTCAATATACATGCTGCCCCTTGGTAATATTATTAGAAAATACGGGATTAGTTTCCATTGTTATGCTGATGATACTCAACTATATATCTCAACAAGACCAGACGAAACTTCTAAATTATCTAAGTTAACTGAGTGTGTTAAAAATGTAAAAGATTGGATGACCAATAATTTTCTCCTATTAAATTCAGATAAGACCGAGATATTACTTATTGGACCAAATAACAGTACACAGAATCTCTTGGATTACAATTTGCAACTAGACGGATGTCCTGTTACTTCCTCTACAGTCAAAAATCTGGGTGTTATATTAGACAGCAACTTGTCTTTTGAAAAACATATTTCCAATGTTACAAAAACAGCATTCTTCCATCTTAGAAACATTGCCAAGCTACAGAACATGTTACCTGTTTCTGATGCAGAAAAGCTAGTTCATGCATTCATGACCTCTAGACTGGACTATTGTAATGCACTGCTAGGTGGTTGTCCTGCATCTTCAATAAACAAGCTACAAGTAGTCCAAAATGCAGCGGCTAGAGTCCTTACCAGGTCAAGAAAATATGATCATATTACCCCAATTTTACAGTCTCTGCACTGGCTACCTATTAAGTACCGTATCAGTTACAAAATATTATTACTTACCTATAAGGCCCTAAATGGTTTAGCTCCTGCGTACCTAACTAGTCTTCTATCTCGCTACAATCCATCACGCTCCCTAAGGTCGCAAAACTCTGGACTCTTGGTAGTACCTAGAATAGCAAAGTCCACTAAAGGAGGTAGAGCTTTTTCATATTTGGCTCCCAAACTCTGGAATAGCCTTCCTGATAACGTTCGGGGTTCAGACACACTCTCTCTGTTTAAATCTAGATTAAAGACACATCTCTTTAGCCAAGCATTCACATAATGCATTCATATAATGCATCTCATAAATCGTGTACTACAGTTATATCTGATCAAAACGCACATTATTATTCTTTAGCTTGGGTTGAACAAATAATTTTTGCTTGAATGGAACAACAGCTACGCTAATTATGTCTCTTTGTTTCTCTGTTTCTGCCACGGGAGTTACACAAGCTTCAGTCTGGATCCAGCCCTTAAATGATCTGAGATGACCAAGCACCTGAGAAGAGATGATGCCGACCCCTCGGAGGACCTCTGATGGAGGCCAACCTCTGATCCACCAACAACATGCAGAATTAACAAATTTTGCCATAAGTTAATATATTAAGTTTCTACAATGTATAAATATATTGTAGAAACTTAATTTCCTGTAAAGCGCTTTGCAACGATTGTATCGTAAAAAGCGCTATACAAATAAACGTGAATTGAATTGAAAAGATCGTCTGAGACCAGCCACCCGGACAGCTGCTGCAACAATCGATTTGCATAACCAAAGAATTTCTGCACAAACTGTCAGAAACCGTCTCAGGGAAGCTCATCTGCTTGCTCGTCGTCCTCATCGGGGTCTCGACCTGACTGCAGTTCATCATCGTAACCGACTTGAGTGGGCAAATGCTCACATTCGATGGCGTCTGGCACTTTTCTCTTCACGGATGAATCCCGGTTTTCACTGTACAGGGCAGATGGCAGACAGCGTGTATGGCGTTGTGTGGGTGAGTGGTTTGCTGAAGTCAACGTTGTGGATCGAGTGGCCCATGGTGGCGGTGGGGATATGGTATGGGCAGGCGTATGTTATGGACAACGAACACAGGTGCATTTTATTGATGGCATTTTGAATGCACAGAGATACCGTGACGAGATCCTGAGGCCCATTGTTGTGCCATTCATCCACGACCATCACCTCATGTTGCAGCATGATAATGCACGTCCCCATGTTGCAAGGATCTGTACACAATTCCTGGAAGCTGAAAACATTCCAGTTCTTGCATGGCCAGCATACTCACCGGACATGTCACCCATTGAGCATGTTTACGACAGTGTGTTCCAGTTCCTGCCAATATCCAGCAACTTCGCACAGCCATTGAAGAGGAGTGGACCAACATTCCACAGGCCACAATCAACAACCTGATCAACTCTATGTGAAGGGATGTGTTTCACTGCGTGAGACAAATGGTGGTCACACCAGATACTGACTGGTTTTCGGACCCCCCTCCCTCCCTCCCTCTCTCCCTCCTCTCCCTCCCTCTCTCTCTCCTCTCCCCTCTCCCCCTCTACAGTAAAACTGCACATTTTAGAGTGGCATTTTATTGTGGCCAGCCTAAGGCACACCTGTGCAATAATCATGCTGTCTAATCAGCATCTTGATATGCCACACCTGTGAGGTGGATGGATTATCTCGGCAAAGGAGAAGTGCTCACTAACACAGATTTAGACAGATTTGTGAACAATATTTGAGAGAAATAGACCTTTTGTGTACATAGAAAAAGTCTTAGATATTTGAGTTCAGCTCATGAAAAATGGGGACAAAAACAAAAGTGTTGCGTTTATATTTTTGTTCAGTGTAGAAAGCATAGCATTCGATATTGTTCACTCAAGTCTGCACAGTTTGAGCTCAATTAGCACACAATTACTCAAGTGGAAACACTAGGAGTCAACATTTATCACACACCAATCAGATGCTTCGATGGAGATAAAAGCCAAAGTCAACTCAGTTTCAGTGTTTCTCAAGGTCAAGGTCAAGGTAGGTTTATTTGTCACATACACAATCATACAGAGTACAATCAGCAGTGAAATGCAGGGATTTTTGGAAGAAAAATACAGCATAACATGACTAAAGTGAGGAGAAAAAAAAATAACCCCCAGACTATGCTCCTTGGGGAGTACAGTGTGAGAACAGGAAAAACACCTCAGCAACAAAAGCACATAATACATCATAGACACACGACTTTGCACACAGGGGAGGTAATCCAGCTCCAGCAAGCAGCCATCCGGTCCAGCAGCTAAACCCAGCGGCGCTAGTCACAGACCCGATCAGATCAGAAATCAACTTCTCAAAACTACTTGTTCATCCTTCACATCATCTAGTCACTTGTGCTCATCAAAAAAAGTATTTTGAACAAGTTGCGATTGCTTTCCCTTACCAAAAAGTAGTAAACTTCAAGTTTATTTTATTAAGTATGCTTAAGTAAAGTTCAAGTATATTTTTAAGTATACTTAATTTAGTAAGTATACAAATATCAGTGTACTAGTAGTATACTTGTAAGTGTACTATTTCAATACTCCTTGGGACTAAATTGGCCCACTTTCTAGTATATAAGCATACACTTTTAAATATACTTTAAGTATAACAGTAGTAAACTTTGAGTACACAACTAGTTTACATCAATGTTTTAGCTTGTACTGCAACTATACTAAAAGGGAACTTATAGGTATACTGATAGTTTACTAATTAAATACTTGTAGTAGCATTTTTAGTACACTTTGAAGTATAGTCTCAGTAAACTACTAGTTTAGTAGTTTTATACTGCAAGTATACTCGTAAGTTTTCTTTAAGTGAACTTTACATCATACTTTAAGCATACTACTATGTCCCTATTTAGGTATTAATTTGTATAGATTTTATTGTACGAATATCTGAATATACAAAACATCAAAAGAAAGAACAGTGTATCTGCTTGTAAACAAAAACATTTTATTCTAGCTTCATGCATTCTTTTTTTTTAAACACTTGAATGTGGCTAAGTTTCATAAATAAAAAATAAAGAAATAAACAACATTTTGAACAAAAAGCTGAAAATGTGAAATTCTGAATTAGATTCAGAATGATAATCAAAACGTAGATGGATTCGATCAACACCCCAAAGCTTGACAGTCATTATTACCTCTTCATTGGTTGACATTTTATTCCATAACGTTTCAGAGTTTTGATGCTGTTTTATGTCAGATGATCGTGTTAGATTACATGTGTAAGCATCTGTTGGTTCGGTTTCTTCTTCACTTGTGTTTTTTTGGAAATTCTGTACAGAAGATGTGTACTAGCGCCCCCACGGTGTCCCATTGAAATTGGACAGGGATGCCGCTGTGACTGGAAAAACTCTGGGTGGAGGTGTATGCATCTACGTTAACCAGAGTTGGTGCAAGTCTGCGATTTTGCGGGAATCTGTATGCAGTCCTGATATTGAACTGTTGTGATATCACTTCGCCCTTTTCACTTGCCGAGGGAGTTTCCTTCAAATATTCATCTCTGTTGTACAGGCACGTGCAGAGGGGGGCAGTGGGTGCTTGAGCACCTGCCCCTTTTCCCCTTGATGCCCAAAGGCAATTTTTTTTTTTTTTTTTTTTTTTTATTAAACGCCCTTTTGTGAAGGCCTGCCCAATCTAACTATTAGTAAAATTAATTAATAATAGTTTAGCCGTAAATTAAATTATCCACATGATGACCTTTCACCTGACGATCTCATCCAGGAAGATCCCTCACATTCAGACACCTTTGGGATGCCTTCAATAACGTCCGCGGCTGCCGGTAAGTGGAGTTCTCAGTGGAGTGGTGTGCTTGTAAACTTATATTATTGAATTATTATTATTTTACGAGAACGGCGTGAAGAGATCATGCACAGCTGTTGTTTATATTGCTGTGTGTAGCCTGTGGAAGCACGGTTAGCAATAATATAAAATAAAATATAAAAGCAATATTTTTGTTCAATGTTTTCCTAATGACAATTTTATGTCTGGTTTATAAAAGTTACTACGAACACCCTTTTCCCATTTTTATCACAGAATAATTCAGGAAATATTCTATACTAGAATATACTAGAATATAATATACTCAGTTTCTATACTAAATGATATGTCAATCAGTACTGCATTTTTCATATAGTTTATTTATTTATTACCTGAAGATAACTTGAAAAACACATAAACCATATATTTTCGCAATCGTGTGTTTATTGTCTTAAAGTTTCATCAGTAAAAACGTTTCTGCTTTTTATTCAGCTCAGCTTTCCTGCACGTCAAAAGTTTCTGCGCGAGAGCTCCCTCTGACTTCGAGTATGAATTAAACATGCACTGCACGAGAGTGTTCAGCTCTCCTGATATTCATATCTCCTCATTTTGGATATGAATAAAACTTCAGGTCATGTCTCTTTAATTTAAATCTAGAAACCTCTGTGTGAAAACACCTGCTCGAGCTTGAATAAAGTGCTGGGGACAAATTTACATTTTATTAAAATTAATATTAAATATTAAAATTGCAGCTAACGTAGTTCTACACACAGCAATAAAAACAAAGGTGCTTGTTCTCTTTCGTTCTTGCTGTTTAATTGGGAAAAGTTTAAAGTGCGTCGAGGTGCCTTGTCTTTTTTATGTTATCTGACTAAAAACTATTCATACTTTGAACTATTATTATTAAAGTATTTATTTAAAAAACGTAGAGTGCCTTAAAAATAATTATCACAACACTGGTAAAACAGGCTTATACTGATTTTCTCGTCCTCCGAATTATACTTATCAATCCTGTTTTTATAATCATTATCATTCAAAAAATTAATAAATTCAGAACAGGATTATAATAGAATTCTATTTTAAATAAGACAGGAATATTTTTTCTACAACAACAACAGTAGTGTTTACAACAGCAAAACCACCATACCCTGTAAACACAATAACAACAACAATAATAATAATAATAATATAATTCCAGAGTAATTAAGAGGTGCAAAAAATGTCTTTAACATTTAAACATAAAATGGTCTTTTCTGTTCTGTGTCTCTTTTTCAAACCTGCGTCATGGCATTTGCTGCTGTATCAATACAGAAGCATCCATTTCGATGCACATATCAGCAAGGAGCACAGCCCTATTAAAAGCTGTGCTCCATGTGCCCCTTTTATACTTTGAGCACCTGCCCCTCCAAAGGTCTCTGCATGGCCCTGCTGTTGTATATATCCACCCAAAGGCTAATGTGAAAAATGCATCCGACATTCTGTGTAAAACGGTGCATCGGTTGCAAAGTATTTCTCCTGACGCACCCAATATTGTGATGGGAGACTTTAATCACTGTAAAATGGAGAAATCACTTAGCCATTTTGATCAATATGTGGATTGTCCTACCAGATGTGGGAAATATTTGGATCTCTGTTATGGGTCTATTAAAGGGGCCTATAAGTCATTTTTGAGGGCCCCTTTGGGCCTGTCTGACCATCATGTAGTTTATTTGGCCCCTGCTTATAAACCTGTCCTGAAAAGGGAAAAAACAGAGAAAAGACTAGTTCCTCTGTGGTCGGAAGACTCAATTCAAGAGCTGAAGGGATGCTTTGAATGTACTGATTGGGAACTCTTTAAATCTGTATGTACTGATTTAGATGATCTCACAGAGACTGTGACTAATTATATTGTATTTTGTGAAGATCTGGTTATTAAAAAGAAACTTCGTATAGTATTTCCGAACAACAAACCATGGATTACTAAACATGTTAAAAATGCGGTTAATTTGAGAAATATTTATTATAAACAAGGTGATAGTATTCGGTACAGAGAGGCCCATAAATTGGTAAGAAATGAGGTGAGATTAGCCAAATTGCGGTATAAGGAAAAGGTAGAAACCATGTTTATAAGTGGGGAATCTCATTTAGCTTGGGATGGAGTGAAGTCTATAATTGGAACTAAACGGAAGACAAAAAGTATTACTCTAGGTGGGAAATCTGATTATGAATTAGCAGATGATTTTAATTTATTTTATACACGTTTTGATATTCATGATTTTACATCCGAATTGTCGAAGTATGGTGGGAATATTGTGACTTCGGACACCTCTGTTAAATTTCAAATCAGTGAAGCTGATGTACGTAGGTGCTTTGGTCAGGTTAAAGTAAGGAAAAGTCCAGGCCCTGATCATATTAGTGGAAGATTGTTGAGGAATTGTGCAGAGCAGCTTTCAGGGATTTATTCATTTATTTTTAATAAATCAATGCAACTTTCTAAAGTCCCTTGTCTTTGGAAAGATTCCATAGTAGTGCCAATTGCGAAAAAAAAAAGTAATCCTATTTCTCTGAACGATTATAGGCCTGTTGCACTCACTTCCCTGGTTATGAAATCTTTTGAAAAAATAGTTAGGAAGGGGATCTTAGCCTTAACACAGTCAGCACTTGATCCAATGCAGTTTGCGTACAGACCAGGTAGAGGAGTGGAAGATGCCACTTGTACCTTACTAAATATTATTTTAAAACATTTGGAAGGTAAAAATAATTATGTACGTTTGCTTTTTATTGATTTTTCTTCTGCTTTTAATTGTGTTCAACCTCATATTCTGGTGAAGAAACTTGTTGAAAATTTTAATTTAGACTTAAATATTGTGTGTTGGTTGGTGGATTTTTTTAACTAGTAGATCCCAAAGAGTACGTGTTAATGGGGTGTTTTCTAATGCATTGTTGTCTTCTACTGGTACCCCACAGGGTTGTGTTTTGTCCCCTCTCTTGTTTTCTTTATATACTGATGACTGTCGGAGTGTTTTTGAGGGGAGACACATTATTAAATTTGCAGATGATTCCGTGATTGTGTCTCTCCTCACTGGGTCAGACGGGAGTCATGGTCCAGTGGTAGATCATTTTATTCAATGGTGTGATGCCTCTTTTCTAAACATTAATGCTTCTAAAACAAAAGAGATGTTCATTGACTTCCGTAAAAAGAATATTGTACCTGTGCTGCCTAATGTCATTAAGGGGCATCAGGTAGAATTGGTCAAGGAGTACAAATACTTAGGCACTGTGTTTGATGATAAACAAAAATTTGAGGCAAACACTGATATGATTAGAGGGAAGGCTCTTCAACGTATGTATTTTTTGAGGAAACTTCAAACTTTTTATGTGGATGTCTCTTTATTATGAAGATGTTTTATACTTGTTTCGTTGAATCTATTGTAAGCTTTTCTGTGATTTGTTGGTATGGCAATTTGAATGTAAAGAGTAGGGGAAAGTTGAATAGTATAGTTAAAATATGCAGTAAGATAGTGGGGACTGAGTTAAGGGACTATCGCACAAATTTATGAACATAAGGTGACTAAGAAGGGCCAGTTAGTCCTGTCTGATGTCACCCATCCATTGTGTGATGAATTTCAACTGCTTCCTTCTGGTCGGAGATTTAAACTCCCTTTGTGCAAATCAAACAGATACAGGAATTCTTTTGTACCGGTATCAATTGTGTTCTTAAACGATTTATTATAAATGTTTTTTTTGCTTTTTTTTTGTTATTGTATGTTGTGTGGCTGCTGCATGTTTACTGCTGTCTACATAAATAATTGCCTTTTAAGGACAATAAAGTTAACCTACCTACCTACCGTAAAACAATGAAAACATGGATTCTTGGAGCACAAGTAGCTCAAATATATTTAGACTTTTTCTAAGTATAAGTCAAGTATACTTAAATGTAATTTTAAGTATATTTCTGAGAAGTACATAAAAATAGACTAACAGTATACTTTCCTATTTTTTAGTTTAAAAGAAATATACTAATAGCACACTTGAATAAACTTCTTTTTCGTAAGGGTTGGTATATTCATGAACTGATTATGTACATTTGTCTGCGGTTTCCTACATTATCAGTTGCTAATATCTTGTTGCTCAAAATGTATAGTTCTCTGTGCTATAGTCTTACCTCAAAACCTCAAGTCATTAGTTCAAAGTAGACGTCAATAAATGCAAAATAATAAAAGTACTAAGAATTTGACAACGGCAAGTCAGTTAGATTACAGCTAAACAAATTGAAATTACTTACTATATATTTACTTTTCTCGATTGCTAACTAGGCTTGCCGCGATAGACGGTGTTGGCGGTGATACCGGTGTTAAGCCGCAACACCGTTTACGTCACTGCACTGCACCGTCCCTCACCGTCATTTTGATTTGATTTATCACACGTGAGGAGAGTGAGTCGAGCTGACTGACAAGAAGAGTGAGGTGAGACAGACAAGAAGAGTGAGGTGAGACAGACGAGAAGAGTGAGGTGAGACAGACGAGAAGAGTGAGGTGAGACAGACGAGAAGAGTGAGGTGAGACAGACAAGAAGAGTGAGGTGAGACAGACAAGAAGAGTGAGGTGAGACAGACAAGAAGAGTGAGGTGAGACAGACGAGAAGAGTGAGGTGAGACAGACAAGAAGAGTGAGGTGAGACAGACAAGAAGAGTGAGGTGAGACAGACGAGAAGAGTGAGGTGAGACAGACAAGAAGAGTGAGGTGGTGAGACAGACAAGAAGAGTGAGGTGAGACAGACGAGAAGAGTGAGGTGAGACAGACGAGAAGAGTGAGGTGAGACAGACGAGAAGAGTGAGGTGAGACAGACGAGAAGAGTGAGGTGAGACAGACCAGAAGAGTGAGGTGAGACAGACGAGAAGAGTGAGGTGAGACAGACGAGAAGAGTGAGGTGAGACAGACCAGAAGAGTGAGGTGAGACAGACAAGAAGAGTGAGGTGAGACAGACAAGAAGAGTGAGGTGAGACAGACAAGAAGAGTGAGGTGAGACAGACAAGAAGAGTGAGGTGAGACAGACAAGACGATGGCAGAAGAGTTTCAAAACGAAATGTAAAAGTGCCTGTTTTAAAAATATTTTGGATTTTGAAAAGCCTGTTGACTTCTGCCATTAATCTAAGTCAGTGGTTCTCAACCTTTTTGTCCACCGGGCCGCACTATGGTCCAAGTGCAAGTCTCACTGGCTGCACGCATTTACATATTACGTCATCAATACAAACCAACCAGATTTATAATATTATTTATAGCCTAAATATTATGATATCTAAATGATTACATTTATTGAAATAAATAAGTAAATAAATAAATAATTCTACTCACCATTAATAAAACACCTGACGCTGTCGGGAGCTGACCAATTTTGTGAAATTCTGCTCGAAAGGAGTAACAGCACAATGAAGTTGTGATTGTAAGTTGCGGTCTGTAACACGGAAGCGTGACTTGACGCGCGACACTGCAGAAAGTGTGCGTTCACAAATGTAGCCTATGTTGATCCAAATATGAAAAGCATTTTCGAGTTTAATAATCTGAGGTTCTCTCCAGAGATGTTTTGCCACATCTCTGTAATTAAGGATGATTGCTGAAGTAGTAGCCTGTGGGTGTTTCTTTTTACCTGAACATCTTCAAGTGAGTGGGGGGGCAAACCGAGAGTCCAGCACTCTCTTCACTGCTGATGCTGTGACTATTCTTGTTTGAACGCGTTCCTTCGCTGGCATTTACCACATTTCGTTTTCTCCCTTAACAAATTTGTTCATTCTGATTCAGTTTTACAGAACTAATGGCTGCTGATGACTATTTGAACTGAATTCTGCCAAAGTGCGCGCTTGTAAGTGTTCGTTAAATGCGTAACATTAATTACGTGAGTACATAGAGCTGCTCATGTCTGAAAATAATATATGAAAAACTAAATTATTTTACATAACATTATAGCTTATATTTGTTTAGTAAATTTTTTTAATTAATGTAAAAACTAAAATGAAGTGTAAAACTGAAAGTTATTTTTTAATTGTGTTCAGCACATGTAACATTCAGCATGGTGGACCGCTTCTGGATTCGTGACGGATTCGTTAGAACCACTGATCTAAGTGATAATGGAAGTTTTTTAAAACATTCGTTTCTCATTTATTTGGTTCCACAGTATGCTGATTTTTATTTTATTTAAACTGTGCATATTTCCCCCCATTATTTTACATCAAGGTGTATGCCGTCCGTGCCTCCAAACTTTCTTATTCGTTTTGCTAATAAATGTTCTACATTTCATAATTATCTGTTCCTCATTCTTTACTGATTTTTAGTTTTGTATACCTATTTAAACTTTATAAGTTATTTGTTATTTTATATTAGGCATATAGCATGGTGTATTTTTATTCGTTTTGTTAATAAAAGTTCTATGTTGTATTTTGTTGTTGCTTGAATTGAATTCAAGTAATTGATGCCCAACTGCAGCTAATTTAAAAGTGAAAGTAAAACGCGCACGGAGCTTTTATAAGCTATTTAAGCAAAGGAAAGTGAGGAAAAGTGGGAAAACTCAAACAACTAAAAACAAACAACTGCTTGACGCCGAATTGCCGTGAATTTAAAAGTGAAAGTAACAGGTGCATGGCGCTTACAGGCTATTTAAAACCGAAGGAAAGCTAGGAAAAGAGGGAAAACTCAAACGACCCCCCCACCACGGTAATACCGGTATTATCGGTGTTGTCACACATCGATTAACCGGTGGGAAAATTTCCTCACCGTCACAACCCTATTGCTAACACAATTTATGAAACAATTCACCATTTTCTCACAACTATAAACACAATCTCAAAACTACACACCAACTTGTGCAAACTTCAAACTTCCAGGTCAAAATCAAATAGTTTAGTCAAAAACATGTTCTCTTTTGTCAGACTCAAACTTTGGCCTCAGATGAAACACAAACATGCCAAATACACAGACTACTTCACTGTCTAGAGAACACTAGTGAGGTCGATTCAGAACACTGTTACAAAAAACTCCTTTTGGGAAAAAGGAGATATTTTGCTAGTCAATGTCTGTTACAGTATACGACATAAATAGAGAGATCTTACAATAGATTAAAAGCACTAGAAGAGAAAAGTTTAAAGACCAAACAACTGAATATACAGTTACAGCTTTTTTCAATTGCTTACACTAAAATTAAAACTTTCCCACGATTAGCAAAACCTTACACTCAAGGAGCAAAACACCGGCCTAGATTTGCACAACTGTAAGCACATTGTCAGCTTCACACGTTTTGCAAAATTACACAGTGATTTGCAAAACACTAAACACACTTGTATGCATTTGACACAGAAATGTATCATGATGTAATTTCCTTGCAATTTCAAAGCAATGGCTTTCAAATGAACACACCCCATGAACCAATTGGTTAAACACAGCCACCAGGTGTGCAAACACACTGGTGCTTAATTGTAGACACACCAATCAGGTTTAAGCACTATAAAAAAGCAACAGGTAAGTTCACCTGTCTTCAACAAAAAATGGACGGTGTCAGAGGAAGAGGGAGAGTGTGGATGAGAGGGGAAGTCCAGAAAGAATAAGGTGGAGGAAGAGGGAGAGGAAGACCTGGAGGAGGGGTAGGACATGCACAAAGAAGAAGACAACCAAATCTGTGTAACGAAATTCGTAGTGTATGCTACAATTGTGGACCATGTAATAAACCACGGACTAACACTGAGGGAGGCTGGACTGAGAGTACAGCCTAACGTAAGAAGGTACCTGGTGGCATCAATAGTTCGGACATTTCGTCAAGAGCACAGGTGAGAAAACTGATTTAACCTGACAACAGTGAGAAGAAGGGGAAGAAACATCATTGGCCACAGGGCTATTGTCAATGTACCAGGGCAACGTGGGGGTAACATTACCCTTTGTGCTGCCATTACACAGAATGGGGTCCTCCACCGCCATGCCAACTTGGGTCCTTACAACACTGACCTCATTCTTACATTTTTTAGACAGATTACACAATATTATCACAGCAGCAAACCAAAGGGACCAGATGCAATGCATTGTCGTCTGGGACAATGTAGCGTTCCATCTTTCTGCTCTGGTTCAAAACTGGTTTCATCAACACCCACAATTTACAGTTCAATACCTTCCACCATACTCTCCCTTCCTAAACCCCATCGAGGAGTTCTTCTCAGCATGGTGGTGGAAGGTTTATGATCTCCGGCCCTATGTCCAGATGGCCCTCATTCAAGCTATGGAGGAAGCATGTGATCAAATTGAAGCAGCATCCATACAAGGGTGGATTCGTCACTCCAAAAGGTTCTTCCCACGTTGTCTTGCAAATGAAAATATAGCCTGTGATGTTGACGAGGCCCTGTGGCCAGATCCAGCTAGGCGGAGAGATGTTTAGGTTTTTTATTATTTTTTATTCGGGACTGAACTGGATATGCAATTTGTTACAGTATTACTGTAAGCTTACAGTACAATGGTACGTTCAGTAATACTGTATGAAAACTGGAAAATGTTTTGAAATGTTCAGTATTGACTGACTTGAGTACATGAAAATAAATATTTTCATTACTCTGCATAATTGGTGTCATGTGGTGTTGGTGAATGTATTTTTACACTTTCTCTGTGTAAATGCTAAAAGTGTTTTAGGTTGAGCACAGGAGTGTTTAACTGATTCAAACAGAATCAGACCATATGATGGTTGTGTTTTATGTTATGACAACAAAATAAGGTTTTTATAAGACATTGTATAGTTTTGACAAAAGTGTTCCATTTTGCAAATTATCTGAGGTGTTGTGCTACTTTGGTGTAGTGTTGTGCTAATTGTGTGAAGGGGTTTGGAAAACCGGGCCCTATTTTCAAAATTGTGCTTAAGCAATTGAAAAAAACTGTAACACACACTGGAATATACTGTCAGTTACTATAAATAAATAAATAAATTCATTCTGCATCCTCTGCCAATTTGCATTACAGTATAGTATCCTTATTTGTTATAGCAGTTTCTTATTCTTCTGACAAAAGACTTCTCTGCCTCCCCGAGATAGACGTCTCTCAGATCTGCACAAATAAAGGACATGCAAGGACTACTTGGCTACAAATCAATTCAACAGTAATGAGTTTAAAGGGCATTCGTGGCCTAATGGATAGAGAGTTTGACTTGTAACACGAAGGTCGTGGGTTCGAGCCTCAGGTCCGGCAGGGATTGTAGGTGGGGGGAGTGAATAACCAGTACTCTCTCCACCCTCATACCACGACTGTGGTGAGACCCTTGAGCAAGGCACCGAACCCCCAACTGCTCCCCGGGTGCCGCAGCATTGGCTCCAGGTGTATGTTCTCTACTGTGTGTGTACACTTGGATGGGTTAAATGCAGAGCACAAATTCTGAGTATGGGTCACCATACTTGGCCACACACCACTTCCCCCTTTCCCCTTTCCCCTTTAAGGGTTGTGACGAGTCGGCTGCCTCCCCCTAATTATCAGCATCTCCCCGTCCCTTAATCGCCGCCCTTCACCAGGCTCCCGACGGGAGTGGGTGTGTGAGAGAGGAGGGGCGCTGAAACAGCCAGGTCTGAGCCGTCGGACCCGCGGTCCGGACGAAACCGCACCCGTAATGGTCGGGCCGACCAGTCCCCGAACGACGCCGCTCGAGAAGCCGCCGCCCCTCGCGCCCCGGACCTCAGAGGGGAGCGCGTGCGGCCGCCGGACTCCGCCCCTTACCTGGACCCTTCCTTCCAGAACACTGCCCCTCCTTCACAACCCACGCAGCACGACGAGGACACCAGATCCCCTGTTTATTTTGGACACTTCATCCCCTTTGGACACTATTTTATTATTTCTGTTTAATAAAAGCCTCTCCGAGGCCTGACGCCACGCCCACTGTGTCTGTCGTTTGCTCCTCCCACCACAGTGGTGGAGAATGCGGGCAAGGCGGAGCTTAGACAGCGCAGTTAGGCAACACCGATGACGTCATCCCCTCTCACTCGCAGAAGTTCGTGAAAACCTGCACTGGGACGGAGGAACAACAGAGACACTATTTTATTATTTCTGTTTAATAAAAGCCTCTCCGAGGCCTGACGCCACACCCACTGTGTCTGTCGTTTGCTCCTCCCACCACAGGGTGTACAGTATTTACTGTACATAGAATAATGAAAGTTGTCTCATCTGAAGTACTGCTGCTATGTACTGTAATTATATTGTATGTGTCAGTAGTATTGAAACCTTGTAGATGAGCCTGTAGGCCATCTTCCCTCATGGTCAGTCCATGCAGAAGAACATGGTCAACCAGTGCTTTGTATTTCATCAGGAACAAATTACCTTTGACCTCATCCCCTTCATTTATCTTTTCTCCTCCTATTCCTCTTTGTCTCCCACTACCAGGATTCATTTTCCAAAACATATAATCACCTGTGCTCCTGTTCATATCATCCTGAGATCCTGACCTGTGTGTCATCAGTTTTGCTACTGAATGTTCACACAGGGATAAATGTGTGCTGTTTGAGTTAATTATATTGTGTGTTTGTATTTTCTGAATGAGAACATGGTTAAACCTGTGCAAAATGATGGCGTTTTTGTGTAGAGTTTTGCAGAAAACACTGAGCAAATTGTAACGTGTGTGAAAACAGGTGAAATGTGTTAAAAGTTTTGAGAAATGTCTTTGTTTTGAGAACTGTATTATTGTTTTGGAAAATTGGGCCAATTGAATCAGTAATAGTGTGTTAGCAATCAAGAAAAACTGTAATCTAGCAGCAAACAGCTATGGGTTCTGATTTTCAAATAAAAAAAATACTATGTATCAGGCTGTATCAGGTAGAATTAGTTTTGGATCCACCACAGTCACAGCTGTCATTTTCTTTGGAATACATTTAACAAAAGAGTGACCCTTAAGAGCTCTTTAAAATACTAAATATTTTTCTGGTGTTGTATCTAAGCAGCTCAACACTCTTCCTTCCCTCTTGTGTTCATTGTGAATATACCACTATATTTCACCAGCAAAAAAATCTATAAATTCTGCTGCATGGCTGAAATGGTGAATACAGTCATTTTGATTCTGATTAATATTTCATATCAACTCTGGGAAGGAATCATGCATTTTAGCATCATAGATCTGTAAGTCTAGAATATTCAGTTACATCCGAATCAAAAGTGAATGAATAGATTCTGATAAAATATGGATACTGCTGTTTTGTATGAGAGTAATCCTGAAAGACAGACATTCACTGCTTGGCCTTTTTTGTGAGGTTTATTTATTTTTAAAGAATCAAAATAAGATTACAATGTTTTGAAGGCAACCAATATACAAAAAATATTCATGTAACTTGATTTAGATTTAGTAACCTCAAATAAAGGAAAATATTTATAGTTTACTGTACTGTACAGATGTTCATGTAAAGGTTTAACAGTACAATATTTAAACATCACAAGAATCAATATTATTCTGTAGTACAACTTATCTAAATAATGTAAAACAAAAAGAAGGAACAGAAAAAGTCTAATAATCCCATAGAAGAAAGGTCTACATTGAAAAAGTCTACATTGTTTAATTTTATTGATGGAGTAGCTCAATTCCACAATTCATCCAAAATTAAAGTTATTTTAAGTTTTGCAGTAGATAAAGAATTTGATAGCATTCACCGGAATATTTCATATTCTATCTCCCACATAAATAGTCTCTCTAGAAACATCACACACTTATAGAGATTGATTTTCTTAGACTGAGATATAGACTGGTCTTACTCAGGTGCTTAAACTGACTATAAACACTTTCTAGTGTTTATTTTCACAAGATTCTCTTTTTTTCACAATCAGTAATATCACAAATCCTACAAATTAATCAAACTTGCAAATCAATTATTCGTACTCTTGGGTACTTTTTGTCACCAAAGAGAAATCTATACATTTTACAATTAAAACTCTGAGATCAACATGCCATCTTAAAATGAACAAGTTCCTACAATTAATGAAAACCAAAGATGAACATAAAGTGTGATGAAACAAAAACTTTACTTTGCAGATGCAATTAATGTAGAACCATAATATAGATCAATCCCATCACTGAAATCTATGATCCTGTGTGTGTGTGTGTGTGTGTGTGTGTGTGTGTGTGTGTGTGTGTGTGTGTGTGTGTTGTGTGTGTGTGTGTGTGTGTGTGTGTGTGTGTGTGTGTGTGTGTGTGTGTGTGTGTGTGTGTGAGAGAGAGAGAGAGAGAGAGAGAGAGAGAAAGTGTGTGTTTGTGTGTTGTAAGCAAGACGGACAGAAGGACAAGCATCTTTTTAACTTCATGTCTCGCACTTGTCTGGTCTCCTAAAATGCCAGAAATTACATTTCATTGAGTTCACATGACTGAAACAGTTGCACTAATGATTAATAATAATAATAATAATAATCATAATATAATAATGCACTTACATCTTTATGGTTTTTGATTGGAATGAGTTGAGCTGTTCGATCCATCATCAGATGCTAGAACAGAAAACAAATCATAATCATCATGACAGTATAGCTACATCACACAGTTGCACAATTTCTTATTTATTAGATATATTTAAAGAAAACTATTATAGAACTACACATATATTTTAGCTTACTCTTTGATTTTACATGACCAAAATTTTAGAAATATAAACATATTACTCTTAACCATATCAAGAATGGCAGAGCCCATCTGTTATTCATAAATATCAAACGGAGATTAAGAAAAACTTACCAACAGGTTTGAATCCTGAAAAACAGAAATCCAGAGAGATTAAATATTAGCACACAAATGTGTAAAACATGCAATGTAGTCAATAGTGATGATAATAATATCTGAGTCTTTCTCACCTTTCTTTTTCTGATACACCATAAACCCAGCAACAGCAATGATCACCAGCAGGAGGACAAAAGCAACAACACCAACAATGATCCCAATGGGGACAGAAGCTGAAGAATCAGACCAGGATGAAAACATCAGGTTATTAACGATTCTGACAATCTTAGAAACTGGTACAGGTTTCAAATTTCAGCAGATACAAAAACATCATCTATGATTGTGATATCTGCAGAACATTAGAGCAGTCTAACTGGCAATAGCAAATGATTTCCTTCAACATTTCTGAGTTTGATAGTCTACTCATCAAGACGTTCGCTCTCACCATAGTTAGTTTTGATCTTGTCCTCTGTCAGGATGCTGCTGATGGTTTTGCCCTGGTGCTCCACCACACATTTGTACTCATTCTTCTTCCACTCATCAGGTTTAACATTGAGGGTGCTTGCTCTCTGAAAGGTGCCGTCCTCATTGATAATAAGTTCACCGAGATCCACATCCTCATCATGTTCTTGCCCTTCCCTGTGCCAGGAGATTGTTACTCCACTGGGGTAAAAACCTGTAGCATGACACGTGACTGAAGACAAGGGAGACTTCTGCAGCAGAGACACCTGAGGAGAGACTGAAAGAGAGAGAGAGAAATTAAGATAAACAAAGAGAAAATCATACATAGTCTGCAACTTTCAAATAAAACAAAGCAAATCTATAAGGTTGCTATATATTTCTTCTCATGATCTGATGTTGTAGTCTTCCTGAGATCACATCAAGAGCTTTATCAGCCAAATAATCTGTTATTAATCAGACTGATGGCTCAATAAGTGTGAAAAGCTTTCATGTAAACACCTCATTCAATCCAACTGAGCTTGATCCAAATGAAATTTCGATCAGATTAAAAGGGTGGTGTAGAACTAAAATAATCTAATCATTAGAAAAAAAATGCAGCATCTTCTCATATTCAAATAAACCTTCTGCACATGTGCAGTGCTATGAAGCACTTGTTCTTTTATAGATATTTACATGTGTTTTACATCTTATGAACTGCCCAGTGAAGGAGACTGAATATTTAATAAATATATCTGAAGAAAAGAGCTCTTCTGTCATATTTGTCAAGGCAAAAATGATAACTATACTCATGGTAGCTCGATTGAGATTATAGCAGTTCTTTCTCCAGTTCTGAGAGGCCATGCATGTGCTGAATACATGATTGCACATTTAAACAAAAATGTGAATTGGATTGTGAAGTTTAGGGTTTATATAAACAGAGCTTTCAGGATCTGAATTTAATTGGATTCATTCAGATTGATGACAATTAGTGCATGTATCCATCCATATATCCATCTTTTGGATTAATCTAATAGTGCTTCACACTCTCTGGCCTCATGTTTATATGAAAATTCAGTTTGTGTAGTGAAAAAATCACTCATAAATACCAGGTATACATGTTAATATACAACAGCATTTAAAATTATGCATGATTATATCATAAATAGCCAAATGTGATTCAAACAACCTTCTAACATCTTGTATGCATTTACATCATGTTTTAATTTTTAAGCAAGTGAATGCAGACAGAGTAGGCCTATAAAGACAGAGGGTGTAAAGGAGATATAGTCACATACAACACATACACTATTTGTTGTATACAACTGTTCTGTTACAAAAAGGTAAAGGCTGGTATGACGATTGCTTACTATGCAGTGATTATTAAAATAAGTGATATTCCTACCTTTTCTCTCCAGAGTGTCCTTGCCATAACCCACATACTTGTTCAGCCACTCAATGCATTCATTCTCCAGGTATGCTTTTGCTCTGTTTGCCTCTACCCTGTCGGAATCCCATTTGTTCTTGGAAATTATAGCTTTATCATTAGCAGCAGTCCAGGTGAGAGAGCTCTTATCCAGGCTGAGGAAGTCCTCTCCATCATAACCATACTGCATGTATCCTCGTTTGGTGTCATCAGTGTCCAGCTCACAGCCGTACATGAACTGGAACGTGTGAACACCTGAGAAGAGAAAATCAACACAGATTATTATATCACACTCACCATTCCTCATTTCGCGTAAGACTTGATGATTGAGCAGAAATGTATTCCAGTCTTTTTCTACACAAAACCAAACATCCACATAAAGATGAGAGCAATTATGATTAGCTAATGGAACTGGTTTGTACTAAAATAAACTAGCATTCAGGAGAAGTGAATAGATGATTACATATAAACACGAAACCTTTGTCTGTGCATATATCCTGCAAATATTTGACAGCTGAAGGTTATTCAGTAAAAGGTGAAAGAAAGAATCAATATGAGCTGTTCTTTAGACTTTTGACAAACAATGTTCAGTGCTGCTGCTGATTATAAATATGGGCAGAAGAAATATGTGAGAGAGAGCATGGTTACAGTGCAGATGTTATACTGAAAGGACACAGTTCACAGATTTCCTTAAATGTGCATGAGAGATGTTTGTATGCCATGGTTGCACTGAAAAATTAACATGTCTAATGTCTAATATCTTTACGGCAGCACATTCCAAAACAATGATAATGGTATTAATTTCAATAATTTTTTTTATTACTGTTGATCTGCAAATAACTCCAATCAGCAGCGTAGAGGAGAGGATTAAACTATCTAAAGCATCTCTGCTCACACATTTCACTTTTTCTCCTGTTTCTATTGCAGAACAGTTAATTTTTAAATCTGAATCGCTTTTAAAAGCTTGAAGTTTGACACCAGAAATGTAACTTTTTTTTTTTTAGTAAAATCAATGTAATATATTTTTGCTCAATAATATTTTGTATTTTAGGATAATTTCATGGTACTAATTAATATTTATGGTATAATTATGATCAATTTTTTCTCATCTAAAATAATATTTTTTTTCCCCTAATATTTTCATCTCATCTAAAGCATCTCTGCTCACACATTTTTATTTTCAGTAAAATCAATGTAATATTTTTTTGTTCAATAATATTTTTTCTTATGTTTTTATGAGAGAATTTCATGGTACTATTTAATATTTCTGCAATAATTATGATAATTTTTTCCCATCAAATATATATATTTTTTCTAATATTTTCATCTCATCTAAAGCATCTTTGCTCACACATTTCTCTTTTTCTCCTCTGTTTCTAAAACAGAACCAGTTAATTTCTTACAAAATAACTATATTAAAAATATATTAAAAATCAATCTTCAGTTGATTCATCTTCCTCTGATGCTGACAGACACTGAACTGAAATACTAACAGTGATTTCTAACCACTGAATCTACAGCAACACAGCAAAAGAAATTATTTTTAACTGCAATGTGAGTTTATCATCTAAATGTATTATGATGAGAGAGAAAGACTGTTTTTTGTGAAATAATACAAAGACAATAAACAGACATGATTTCTATTGTGATGTCCTCTGGATGAACACGATCAATCAGTGTATTCTGACTCACGAATCAACGACTCTTATGAACCGGTCTGACTGAATCACTCACTGAATGAATCGTTCTGAGACGCTGTCGACTGATTCACTGCAGCGGATGTTATGTTATTATTAAGAACATTCTGTCATAATAAATGCTACTTTCATTTAATGTTGTCAAAAGTAGTATTGATTCTTCAAGCACTTAAAGAATCATTAATGGAGTCAGTTAATAAACTGGAATCTTAAATTCCTTATGATTCCTTTCACAAGTCGTCTATTATTTTACTGTCTAAACTGATCAAGATGTTTCCATCCAAAGTTAAGAATTAAACTTATGCACAAAATTGCAATATTGCATAAAACAATAGCGAATAAAGCACCAGTTTCCATCCAGTGAGCTGAAGAGAACAAAATCATCACTTCCTGATTAACATGCGCTAAATATCACAAAGATAAAAGTAATCTGCTGCAGCAGGAGAAGGCACTAATCATTTTTGTAAACAGTAAATCACGAGCTTCAGAGCACAGACGAAACTCAGTCATGTTTTCTTATTTTCAGAGTCTGTTTGTGAACGCAGTTCTGGGAGTTAATTATAACGTTATGGCGTTATTTTACTGCCAAATGTCGAGAGCGCATGTTTGTAGCACGAAAGTAGATTAATATAATGCGCGAGCGCGAATCTCCCTGCTCGCGTGCGGATTTCCTTTACTCTCGCACAAAACCGGACACGCGCGCTCGGATATACGCTGCTCTCGCGCAGAGAGAGTGCGCGCACTTAAAATGTGTCTCTCCTCTGGCTCAAGTGTGCGTGTGCGCGCTCAAACTTTGTCCTGTGCACTCTCACATCTCTCCGTGCTCTTGAGCTAGATATTATTATTTTCACACCTGGATTAAACGTCAAAAGTTATCAACCAATCAGATTTTTCTATGACTGACCCATGAAAATACTAGGCCTACATGAAGAGGGAACTGATCCTGATATTTCTCTACAATTTAATAATATTTAGTCATATCAAATGTATATTAGAAATGGCTAGGAATCGGGTGCTTGGATGATTTATTAAAAATAAAAATAAAAACTAGTTTGTCTAATTGTTTGGTCAAACCCTCTGAGCGATTTATCTAAACAAACAAACAAAAAATTATATGATTCTTAAAGTTCATGTGGCCATATGTATTGTGTACTTGGGTTGAAATAAATAAATAAATATATATATATATATATCTTCTGATTTAAGACAGAACTAGGGTCAGATGCACTATTCCCTAAATAGCCTACTTAAGATGTGGAGACCTAATATAACACTATAATGAATTTATCATATTTGTGATAACATCACTACATTATATTCTATGGGTTTAATGCATCTGCAGACAGTGTCATTACCTATAACTAGAAATAGATAAATAAAAAAACTCCCAATAAATGTCCAAACATCGATTCTATCAGAGCATTTAGTGTGTTATGATATCATCGTTTACAACTATTTTTGCATTTGATGTTGTTTGATAGGAATTGTTACTTACTGTTGCCAACAACTGAGAATTTATTGCAATGATTTTAAATTCAGTTGAGATATCTGACATAATATGACATAACATTGACTTTTATATGAAGTCTTTAGAGCCATGGGCTGTTTTTAGATAAATCGAGGGGTTTGATCAATCATAGTTGAACAGAGGTTATTTATGTACAAATCATCCAAGCACATAATTTCTAGCCATTTCAAAAATACATTTGATTAACATTGCTAAATATTATTAAACTGGAAATAAATGAAAGATCCGTCTTTGATTGTCAAAATATTTCACAGAAAAGAACAAAATACAAACATAAAAGATATAAAGTAAAACAAAGTAGCCTACAATAACCAGTGTGTTAAAACAAAAATACAACAATAAAAAAAAATGAAGGAAAGGCCCTAATGAAGAAATCTGTTTCAAGATATTTTTAAAAGTGCATAATGATAACTTTTGACAAGGTTTACTTCAGGTGCGAAAATAATTAATCTTCACACATATATATATATATATATATATATATATATATATATATATATATATATATATATATATATATATACACATACATATATACATATATATATATATATATATATATATATATTTATTTATTTATTTATTTATTTATTTATTTCAACCCAAGTACACAATACATATGGCCACATGAACTTTAAGAATCATATTTTTGTTTGTTTGTTTAGATAAATCGCTCAGAGGGTTTGACCAAACAATTAGACAAACTAGTTTTTATTTTTATTTTTAATAAATCATCCAAGCACCCGATTCCTAGCCATTTCTAATATACATTTGATATGACTAAATATTATTAAATTGTAGAGAAATATCAGGATCAGTTCCCTCTTCATGTAGGCCTAGTATTTTCATGGGTCAGTCATAGAAAAATCTGATTGGTTGATAACTTTTGAGTTTAATCCAGGTGTGAAAATAATTAATATCTAGAGCAAGAGCACGGAGAGATGTGAGAGTGCACAGGACAAAGTTTGAGCGCGCACACGCACACTTGAGCCAGAGGAGAGACACATTTTAAGTGCGCGCACTCTCTCTGCGCGAGAGCAGCGTATATCCGAGCGCGCGTGTCCGGTTTTGTGCGAGAGTAAAGGAAATCCGCACGCGAGCAGGGAGATTCGCGCTCGCGCATTATATTAATCTACTTTCGTGCTACAAACATGCGCTCTCGACATTTGGCAGTAAAATAACGCCATATAACGAATCACTTTACGTGACTTTGCTCAAGCATTTTAAAACGACAAAACTATTATTTCAGATGCTGTTTGACGAGATCGAGTTATGTATGCGTCCCATCGCAAACTCACACGTGTTTTTTGATACGCATTAAGAAATTTATTTAGTGAAAGTGTTTCCATCATAGTATATGCACATGTTTTCTTACCGGATAAGAAATGTATCCAACTTAGTTGAGCGCATACTTTTTTATGCGCATTTTTAAAGTTTATGCGCATCTTGGTGTTTCCATCCAGCGTTTTTTTATGCGATATCCCAAAATGCGCTTAAAAATAGGTGGATGGAAACATATAAAGCAGAGTTTTCTGGACAGCAGAGAGCAGAATCTCTAAAGTGACCATGATATTAAAATCAAACCAGAACTATATTTGATTGATCTCAGAGCAAAACTAGATCAAGTTGATCAAGATCAGCTCTGATGCTGCTTCAACAGAGACTCGTCTGAGAGTTTAATACAGTTTTAATAGTTGATCGCTCTGCAGCAGAGACACAGATGTGTGTCTGTTTACATTTGAATCTTCTGACAGTTGAGATTCAGTTGAGATTCAGTTGAGTTTCAGTTGAGTTTGAACGGATTCAAGATTCCGAACACTGAAATGAATGAAAGTCTATGAGATTCTTGTGAGTCTTGATCATCTGTGGCGGAAAAACTGTCTGATCAGTTAGAAAAGATAAAATAATAAAACAATCAGACTACATAGGGAGCTTCTTCTGAAGCAGCGACTGAAACAGAGCCTCATAAGAGACTAATGTGGAGTTCACTCATGTTTCTTTCACAGCAGTGAGGGAAACATTGGCTGACAAAATTAGACTTTTGTTTACATTTGATAAAAATTATCATAATTTGATGATGTTTTATTCAGGTCAATCGTTCATTGTGTGGGTCACTATAAAGTTTACTCTGTTCTTATCTCAGTTGACCGCCGCTCACTTTCTTGTGTTCAGATTGAAGCGGATGAATTTATGTGTTGTGAATCCGACAGGCTTTGTCTCCTTTACTGGGTTTTTTTTATTTTAAATGAAATGATATTATAATTCATGTCTCTGAGTCGCAGCAGTGTTGTGTTTGTGTTGTTGAGCTCTTTCTCCTGCGTTCATCAAATAATCAACACCCTTCTGAAAGACCAGCTTAGACTGGTTTATGAGGGTTTGTGCTGGTCTGATGCTGGTTTAGTTGCTAATTAAGGAAGTTAAGAACCAGTTCATTTCTTACAAAAGAAGAACTAGATTAAAAAGATATTAAAATCAAACTTTGTTGCTTGAGAAAACAGTTTAAAAAGCGTGAAGTTTGAACTACTGAAATGTAACTGTTTTATTTTCAGTAAAATTATTATAATATATTTTTGTTCAATAATATTTTTTATTTTGAGAGAATTTCATGATAATAATTAATATTTACTCAATAATTATGATCAATTTTTCCCCATTGAAAATAATAATAATAATAATAAAATTCTAATATTTTAATCTCATCTAAAGCATCTCTGTTCACACATTTTTATTTTTAGTAAAATTATTATAATATATTTTTGTTCAATAATATTTTATTTTTTTTATTTTGTATTTTGAGAGAATTTCATGGTTCTAATTAATATTTATGCAATAATTATTATCACTTTTTCCCACTGAAAATAATAACTCTTTTTTTCTAATATTGTCATCTCATCTAAAACATCTCTGTTCACACATTTTTATTTTCAGTAAAATCAATGCAATATATTTTTGTTTAATAATATTTTTTATTTTCTATTTTGTATTTTGAGATAATTTCATGGTTCTTCTAATTAATATTTATGCTATAATTATGATAAATGTTTTCCCATCGAAAAAAAATTCTAATATTTTCATCTCATCTAAAGCATCTCTGTTCACACATTTCACTTTTTATCCTCTGTTTCTGAAGCAGAACCAGTTCATTTCTAACAAAAGAAGAACTAGATTAAAAATATATTGTCAAGACAAACTTTCTGTTTCTTGAGAAAACTGTTTAAAAAGCCTGAAGTTTGAAGTAGTTTTAAATTTGAATCGCTTTTAATAGCTTGAAGTTTGAAAATCTGAAATGTAACTTTTTTTATTGTCAGTAAAATCAATGTAATATATTTTTATTCAATAATATTTTTTTATTATTATTTTGAGAGAATTCCATGGTACTAATTAATATTTATGCATTAATTATGATAAATTTTTGTGATCAATGAGCAGTTACAGTTTTTCTCGATTGCTAAAACACTATAACTAGGCTTTTGAACTAAAATTTAAAAAAAAAATCACACTCATTTCCCTAAACTATAAACATATTCCCCTGCTTTGACACATGAGTCAGGTTTGGTGATCTGTTCCTGCAAAACTCTACACAAATCCTTCATTTCTCAGTGTTTACACCACGTGCTCATTCAGAAAGCATAGCATTCAGTATTGTTCACTCAAGTCTGCACAGTTTGAGCTCAATTAGCACACAATCACAAGAGGAAACACTAGTCCAAATCTATCACACACCAATCAGATCCTTCGATGGAGATAAAGAGCTAAAGTCAGCTCAGTGTTTCTCAGAGGCTTCGGTGTGTTTCTCAGATCAGAAATCAACTTCTCAAAACTACTCGTTCAATCGAGTCACTTCTGCTCATCATAAAAATGTTCTCATTCTTTTGATCAAGTTGTGATTGCTTTGGTATATTCATGAACTGATTATGTACATTTGTCTGTGGTTTCCTACATTATCAGTTACTATTGTCATGTTGCTCAAGATGTATTATATAGTTCTCTGTGCTATAGTCTTTCACTCAAAACATCTAGTTATTAGTTCATCGTAGAAGTCATTAGATGCTAAATGGTTGATCTAGTTGTCATAAACTGTCAAGCAAAAAAACACACACTAATTATAATGATTTTTGTTGTTGTTTGCTGTTTTGTACTGTACTCTACAGTACATTAAATTAAGGAATAAAACACATGCTAATGCATTTGTTGTGTTCATCATGTGAAAAGTTTTTATTTTGGGGGGGGGACAAAAGCAACATTTATTAGTGTTTTTTGTTATTGTTTTGACTTTATCTCATCAGTGTGTAAGACTGTGTTGTAGTGTGTGTGTTTCTGAGGGTTTGTGTGTCGTGTCTGAGAGCAAAGTTTGGTTTTTCAGCAAGATTGAGTTGTTTCGAGTGAAGAGCTTCATTTTGAGCTGAATATAGGAAGTTTGGGGAATTGAGTCAGAAGTTATGGATTCGTGTTTAGAGTTTCTCAAAAAAAGAGGCATAATTTCAAGAAAAGTGTTTAAAGCAATCGAGAAAAACTGTAAAAGCTCCAAGTTTGAAAGTCTTTCAGACACAGGTTGCTATGCGGTTGCTAGGGCATTCTGTGTGGTTGCTAGGGCATTGCTAGGCATTTACTATAATGACCCGGATGGTTGCTAGGAAGTTGCTTTGCGGTTGCTAAGGTACTCTGGATGGTTGCTAGGAAGTTGCTAGGATGTTCTGGGTGATTGCTTGGTGGTTGCTAGGGTGTCCTGGGTGGTTTCTAGGGTGTTGCTATGTAGTTGTTAGGTCTTAGCATGTTTGCTAGCTTGTTTCTAGCACCTTTCAGCCCTTTGTTTGCATGTTTATAGCATTTTTAGCATGTTGCTCACATCATTTAACACAGTGCTGTTCTGTTTTAGCATGATTAGCACACTGTTAGCATCTTTTAGCATATCGCTAACATGTCCTCGGCTAGTTTAGGCTTTAATCTTGATCAGAGCAGTGAATCGCTCAGACTCTCGTGATGAAGTGAGTCACACTGAATGTTTTTGTTCGCTGCAGAAGTGAATCATAAACTCTGATCAAACTCTCCGCTGACGAGTCGTTTACAGCAGAACTGGATCTGAAGCTGGATTCCTGTGGTTTTGTGACTCTGATCCTGCTGTGAAACTCAGAGTTTGTTGAGCTGTTGTCTGAAGTGTTTGTGTGACAGATCTGTGTTGGGCTTCATCTGATCAGACTCAGTTCACAATCAATGCTATTGTTGTTTAAAACCTCACAATTATTAAATATGTGGCCAGTGAATTATCGTCCCGTTACAGAATATAAGCCTGTTGTTTACGCCTCACAGAACGCGTCACGGTCGAAAGCCCGTCCCTTTCCTTCATTACATTTACATTTACATTTATTCATTTAGCAGACGCTTTTATCCAAAGCGACTTACAATTGAGGAATACAAAACTTATTTAATTGATTATTAGCCAATATTTCCTATTTCAACCATATTCAAAATGCTCACGTTTTGCTCTGGTCTCCCCATGTTCACGCAGCACACTGTCATGTTTCCGCATGATGTGTCTTTTTAGATTAAAATACGAATCCTTACTTACTGAAATCGTATCACCACATTCCTGATCATGTTCAACATCGTTATCATCTATTTTTTTGACAGGAATTGTGCACCTGTATGACCTGTCGTACAAACTGGCTAGCAATAAACTTGAGACTGACACCTTCTTTAACAGTAAATATATACATTTGGTCTTTTAATAATATTATTCTTATGTGCCATTTTGTTTCAACCAAAAGCTGTGAGAAATGTCTATTTTGTCTTCAGTAATACCTTTGTACGGTGACCAGGAGGGGACATGTTTGGTTCACTTAATTTTGTCGTGGCCATGACATATTAACTCGTAGGAATGTGATATTATGTCGTGTATGGCAAGCCTTTTTAGCCTAAAATATACTAAGTGTTACTCGTCGTCATTGCATTTTTACTAGTAACAATTCAATTAGAGAGCTCTACAATTAAATTATTACTAGTAACAATTACAATTAGAGAGCTCTACAATTAAATTATTACTAGTAACAATTACAATTAGAGAGCTTTACAATTAAATTATTACTAGTAACAATTACAATTAGAGAGCTTTACAATTAAATTATTACTAGTAACAATTACAATTAGAGAGCTCTACAATTAAATTATTACTAGTAACAATTACAATTAGAGAGCTTTACAATTAAATTATTACTAGTAACAATTACAATTAGAGAGCTCTACAATTAAATTTTTACTAGTAACAATTCAATTAGAGAGCTTTACAATTAAATTATTACTAGTAACAATTACAATTAGAGAGCTCTCTAATCATATTCTAACTAGTAACAATTATAATTAGAGAGCTCTACAATTAAATTCTTACTAGTAACAATGCCAATTACAGAGCTCTCTAATTCAATTCTTACTAGTAACAATTCCAGTTAGAGAGCTCTACAAATGAATTTTTACTAGTCATATGTCTCCATTGACTTTAGGGTGACCACCCGTCCCGCGTAGCGCGTGCGCGCACAGCGTTTGAAGCCCAATTCATGCGTCCCGCAAATTGAAACCGTGTCACGCATAATCAATGCTTGCTCAAAAAAAAAAAGTTGGTCACTCTATATCCTCGAGCCCCAGGCAGCCAAACGAACATTACTTGACAGTTCAGCACGCTACTGTTGCCACACCCACCCCTCAGTTGAACTGCTGACTAGGTCGTTGTCAACTTTTTCGTTGTTGTCATGACAGCGCATGCACGTGCATATCAGACACACTGGGAAGGAACTTTTAGATGCGCGCTTTCCAATTCGAAAAATGGAGAAAGAGACTGAGTCTGAGGCACCGCCATCATCAATTAAAAAGAGAAGGTGTGGGTACAAGAAAGACTGGGAAAATGAATATTTGTGGCTGAAAGGTGTTGAGGGGGATACCGAGAGGGCTTTTTGTGACCTTTGCAAAACGTCCTTCTCAATCGGACATGGAGGGGAATATGATGTCAAACGACACAGACTCACGGAGACTCACAAGAAACGTGTCCAACAGAAAGAGACATCCAAATCTATGGATGCTTTTCTCAGACCTAAAAACGACTTTCTAGTTGACAAAGTGACTGCTGCAGAGGTGACGAGTGTGTACCACACTGTCCAACACGCTACATCATATCGAGCAGGAGATTGTGGCACAAAGCTAGCCCCAACGATTTATCCGGACTCGGACATTGCCAAGAGGATGGCCTGTGGTCGGACGAAGGCAGAAGCCATTGTCACGGATGTGCTTGCTCCTGCCTCCGTCGAAGATTGCTTGAAAGTCCTCAGAAGACCACTGAATGAGCAACGAGAGGCAACAACCAAAGGTAAAGTTAAAGTTATGTTCATGGATGTAACATTGTTGTTTGTTAGCTATTTGTCTAACGTTAGCTAGCTAATGTTAGCTAATCATCTTCTTCTACTGGTATGTTAAAAGTCAACTTTTCCTTCAGTTCACTGAAATTGCATCAGTAGCTAACGTTAGCTAACATAATGCTGCTCATCCGTGCCTTCGTGAAACCAGGCTCTGTGTATCCTTACATGATTGTGAGCAACATTTCACTATTCGTTATCTCCCAAACTAAGCAAACAAAAGCAACTATAATTTTTGAAAAGGTATAAATATTTCTATAGATAATATTTATATAAAATCAATAATGATCAAAACAGTAAAGCAGTATCTTGTATTTTTTATAATAATCTGTTTTTAGAGAATCTCTTTTAAGTTCATCCCATCTGTGTGTGTGTCTCCACAGCCCACACGCCATTCTTCTCAGTGGCTTCAGAAGCCTCCAATCATGGGACCACCAAGCTCTTCCCACTGTCAGTGCGTTACTGGACGCCAGACTTGGGAGTACAGACGAAGGTCCTTGATTTCTATGATGACAGTGATGAAACATCTGCCGCGATCCACAACCAGATAGTCACCAAGCTGGAGGAAAACGGACTGGGACTAGACATGATATCTGCGTATTCCGCTGACAATGCTAGTCTGAATTACAGGAGATACAACTCTGTCTTCCAGAAACTGAAAGAGAACAACAATTGCATTTTGAAGGCAAACTGTGTGGCCCACATCGTTCACAACAGTGCAAAACACGCAGGAGATCAGCTAAATATCGACATCAAAAATGTCGTCAACAAGACCTTTAGCCACTTCTCTTCATCTGCCAAACGCATTGAGGAACTTAAGTCAATTCACACCTTTGTGGAGATAGAGTACCAGTCCCTGCTTAGACATGTGCCCACAAGATGGCTGAGCTTGTGGCCTGCAGTGAAGAGGCTTCACGACAGCTGGGCTCCTATCAAGACCTACTTTCTCTCATTGGGAGAGGACCGGTGCCCAAAGTCACTATGGCAGCTGTTCAAGGATGACCAGGATGGTGAGGGCAACCCCCTTGATCTACAGGTAATTAATTTTAATTGCACTCAACTTTTTTTTTCATCTAAATGTTATTACATGAAACAGGGATTAGTGAAATGATGATAATGCAAACAGTGCCAGCACACAGGATCATTGACTCTCCTTACTTCTTTTAGGTTTACCTGTCCTTCCTCAGCAATGCGCTGAAGATTTTCCACAACACTGTGCTGGTTCTGGAGCGAGAAGATGGGACTGTCTGTGAGCTCTACGATATGATGTTCACCCTAAAAACCAAGCTACAGCAACGACAGAGTGATGGATTCTTTGGGGCCCAGACGGGTGTACTCCTCCAGCAGTTTCCAGACAGACAGGCAGCTGTGCTCAGAGAGGACATGTGCAACTTCTACCAGTCCTCTCTCACCTACCTGGAGCAGCGCTATGACTTCTCAGACTCCAACTACCAGAAGAAAGTGGCTAGCCTGGCACTAAAGAAGAGCCCATTCAACTTCTCCCATCTCTGTGAAGCTGTAGAGGTCCTGCAGCTAAGCAAGAAGTTGGACATGGATGCGCTATATGATGAGTATTGTGTCGTTCTGCCACACCAACAGGCCATCGTGCAGTCTGGAGCTACAGTCGTGGAGAAGTGGGCCACCTTACTCAAGCACACACACACACCAAACATGACAGCATTAGCTTCTTTCCTTTTGAGTGTACCAATCACCAATGCTTCAGTGGAGAGGGTCTTTTCACTGATGACAGGATGCTGGACGGACACAAGGAACAGATGTTCGGTAAACCTCATCAAGTCAGAAATCCAGGTGAAGAGCAACTTCACATTCAGTTGCAAGGACTTCTACACTTATGTAGTGAAAGAGACGGTTCTCCTCAATGCTGTACGATCCAACAAGAAATACAAGTTCAAGAAGAAACCTGAAGGTAAGAAACCTAGTTATGTAAGACCCCATTTGTCTAAGATGAAGTTTGATTGATTTTGAACATTGGTGGAATGGAACCTTTTAGGTCAAAATATGTCATTGTTTTGCATAGGATTGTATCTTGGCACCTTTTTGTATTGTTGTCACCTTGTGATGGTGATGGGTTTGCACTCCTCTGTCTATACTGGAAAACCATTTGGAAGCTTATCATAAAAATGAATGTTGCTTTAATTCTGTCTCTTATCTTTCTTCCTTATTTGATTCAGATGCTGGTGAAAAGGTTTGAGTCCTAAAGGTGTCCCCAAAGTCCTAAAGGTGTCCCCAGAACACTGAACAGTTTTTTTTCCCTGCGCCTGCCTTTACTAACATGCAAGTTCACCATCCTTCCTCCCCCTTCTCGTTCCGTGAACCTCTGGAGTTGTGAGTTAAGACTTTTTTTTTTAACTGTTCCTGTGGTGTTGAGCAACTACAATTCCCGTTAATCCTATAATTTTATATTATAATTTATTTAAAGTGAATAAATTGTAATGAAAAATAAATAAAATTAAATAGCTAAAGTAAATCGTAAGTGGAAGTGCATCTGTCAATTCATTGAATGTTCAAAATATTATGAATCTTTATTTAGAAAAAAATACACATTGGTTGGCCTATTCATGAGCATACATCAGCAATTACACATGTTTAGGGGAATAGGGCATTATTAATATACCATGTAAGGTGGTATGTGCTAGAAATGGGTAAACCACTATCAGTGAGTCTGCCCGTGGGGTGGGGGCACCGCCGCGCCAGGCAGTGTCCCACATTGTCCCTCAGAAACATACCCCTTGTCCCCCCTTGGGCTTATTAGCAGGTGGTCACCCTAATTGACTTCCATTCATTTTTCATTACAGAGCTCTACAACTGAATTTTTACTAGTAAGAATTCCAATTAGAGAGCTCTACAATTAAATTCTTACTAGTAACAATTCCAATTAGAGAGCTCTCTTATTTAATTATTACAAGTACAAATGCAATTATAGAGCTCTATAATTACATTTGTACTAGTAAAAAAACACATTAGAGATATGTTTAATTGCAGAGCTCTGTAATTGATTTAAAGAGCTCTCTAATTCAGTTCTTACTAGTAACAACTGAATTAGAGAGCTCTCTAAATGGAATTCTTACTAGTAACAACTGAATTAGAGAGCTCTCTAAATGGAATTCTTACTAGTAACAACTGAATTAGAGAGCTCTCTAATTCAGTTGTTACTAGTAAGAATTGCATTGAAGAGCTCTCTAATTGTAATTCTTAATTCTAATTGGGCGCGTCTCTAGGGTCTGTAAAGCAATCGGGCAAAGATCACACTGATGAAGCACCTGTTGTGACTTACGTCGTATCAGTCCGACATAAGAGGCGGTTTTTATAGCATGTACATATACACGGACATGATTGAATATCAATCAGTCGGTGGGGCTCACGTTCCGCTACTGAGAACCGTACATATAGAGGGGGCGTCTAACGACATCATTAGTGTTAGATTCGATAAGCCGCATTACGCGTCTGTGAATAAATCTGATATTACAGACATTTGTATCGAAGTCAAAGACGATCAGAACAAACATGCCCGCTTCACTTACGGTAAAGTTGTGGTTAAACTCCACTTTAGACCTGTGAAATAGTTTTTAACGAAACTATACGCCTATGGACCCCGAGCGTTATGTTGCGTACTACCGAAACCAGGCGGGTAACGGGTTACCCGGATATGCCGGTGGACCTGTTATGTACGGGTCCGGTATAGGAGGGATTTTCAAAGCCCTTTTCAGAACCGCTCTACCCCTGTTGAAAAGAGGTTTTAGTATTGCAAAACCACATCTAAAAGCTGCTGCGAGAAATATAGCTAGTGACGTTGTAACCACAGCCCTATCGAGATCATATAACGATAATAACAACGAGGGCCAAAACGGTAAAGGGTTAATGGTTATGTCACGCGGATCTTTTAAACCACCCGGAATGCGAATGCGTAGGGGGAGTGGCCGCGTGAAGAAAGTTAAACGAACTAGTAAGAAACGCACGGTCGCAAAACGTTCACAACGTACCCGCGCGAAACGTGTGAAGAAAACTGTCCGGAGGAAAAGACCTCTCAACACTATATTCTAAGCCATGTCTCTATTCCACAACATGTCGGAGGAGTGTATTAAATCCGAACTAGATTTATTTACAGTGCCTATGACCCAGACGTCTATTGAAAAAAACACCTACGTCGAAATACCTCCTCTATCTGCAATAACGGATTCATCGCCGATAGAATTTTTTATTGCGGGGACGGGTGAAGATTACATCGACCTAAATAACACATTGTTATACACACGGATCAAAATAACCAGACCAGACGGCTCCGATATAACAGACGGTGCACCTGTCGGCTTAATAAATTATCCCGGAGCATGTATATTCTCGCAGGTGGATGTTTCTCTAGGTGACTGTCTGATAACGCAGAGTTCTAGCACTTACCCTTACAGGTGTTTGATCGAAGCGTTGATAAACTTTGGAAAAGATACCCTCGAAAGCGTCTTTTCAGCAGGATTGTTTTACAGAGATAAAGCTGGACACACGGACGCTACTGATCCTGCAGGAGAAAATACAGGGTTGATGAGACGTGCGGCGTTTACCAACGCCAGCAACGTCGTAGAATTACTAGCCCCCATACATAGCGACATTTTCTTTCAAGAAAAATTAATGTTGAACGGTGTTGATATAAAAATACGGATGACCAGAGGTAAAGACGAGTTTTGTCTGATGCGAGATGACGCTATAGCTTATAAACTCAATATTGTAACCGCATCTCTTTTCGTGAAAAAAGTTACGGTTTCACCAGGCGTTCGATTAGGACACGCACAGGCTCTTCTATCAACCACCGCTAAATACCCTATAGAACGTGTGTGTCTTAAGAATTTCTCTAAACCGGCAGGATCTCGCGTGTCTAATCAAGAAAATCTTTTTATAGGAACGCTGCCAAAATCCATCATTTTAGCAATGACGGAAAATTCGTCTTTTTCAGGGGCTTACAATAAAACCCCCTTTGCTTTTAAACATTTTAACCTGGAATTTATGGCTTTATATCGAGACGGTATCCAAATACCATCCAAACCCCTACAGCCTGAATATGAGAACGGAGCTGCCGTGAGGGACTTTTATCAACTCGTATTATCTACCGGAAGACATCTTAAAAATAACCCTCTGGCAATAGATCGTCAGGATTTTCTCAACGGTTACACCCTCTATGGATTTAATTTATCACCCGATGAAGATTGTTCCAATCACGTCTCGCTAACTAGATCGGGAAATATTAGACTCGAAGCCCGTTTCAGACAACCGCTCCCACAGTCCATAACCATTATCGTATACGCTATTTTCGATTCGATCGTTGAAATATCCAACTGAAGACAGGTGCTGATCGATTACTACTGAGACGACGAAATGAATACCGTACAACTAACTGCTGCTATGGATAAAATTACATACGGCACATATTTTTTAGGTGTACTTCCGTCTGATTACCTCCCCAAAACACCGTTAAATAATTTACCTGCTATGCTTATTTTTAATACCGATCCATCCACAGAACCGGGTCAACACTGGGTGGCCGTCTACATAAACAAGGACGGCGTTAGTTGTTTTTTCGACAGCTTTGGCAGAGGTACTAAAAATCTGAGTTTTCCAAACGTCGTCCAGGACTTTTTAAAAAACAATTCTATTCGGGTGCAATATTCTAACAAGCAGATTCAAGATTTCACATCAGATGTTTGTGGTCAGCATTGTGTATTTTTTCTGTATCACATGTCAAAAGGATGCGTTTATGAAAATATTGTTAAAATGTATTATGACGATCCGATTAAAAATGATGACATGGTCGTTCGTTTTGTAAAGAGGCTGAAACCTCGACTCTGCGATACATTTAATTGTATTCAGTGTGTGCAGATCTGTAAATCTCTGTAATGCTCCTAGAACAGTTCTATAATTTCATGTTTAATAAATAAAAGGAGTTGTAATCACAAATGTGTGTGTGTGTGTGTGTGTGTGTGTGTGTGTAGTATAAATAAAAGACAATATACATGTAATCAGACATTTTTTTTTTATTAACAGCGTATCGATAATACAACATATACTTGAATACACATATATATATATTTCAAACGTTTACAAATATTTACAAACAATAATGTTAAAAAGTTAACCATGCGCTAGCATCAAGATCTGGCGAATTAAACACGTTTTCAACGGGGTTAGTAAGCCTTTTACGCATCCGTTTTTTCAAAGGTGGTGTAATCTTTGGCGGCATCTGCTGGCTTTGTGCGGATGTTTTCCTTTTAAGAGTCTCGACCGTACGTTTAACTTGCGTATTGTTTATAGTCGATAACGGTATATTTAAAACGGCAAAAGCATCCAGAAAATCGTTCCATCCGCGAGGTCTGTATTCATCGTGGATCGTATGCGGAGCCGTTATACTTTTAACCAAATCCAATACGTGCGAACCGCTGATTACGTGACCTTTAAACACAAACTCTCCAGAAGCTGTCCATGAAGACAGTGGCTTGGCATTAGACATTTTATCCAAAATGTATTTGACGTTTTTTAAACTCCTCTGCGGTACGTTGTTTAAGATTTCGCTGACGATCTGGTCCTCTCCATAGTCGTTATTAGACGATGGGTTAACAGGTGCGGTAACAGCAGATGCGTCAGGATCCTGTTTTGGGATCGTAAGAGTTAAAGTACCGCTCTCCAAATCGCCCTGTTTTACTATAGTTAAAAACCTCTGTAAGACGTTGGAATAAAGTTTAACTTTCCTGTGAGGATCTAAATCAGTCCTTTGTAATATATTTCTTATAGCAGCATCCAAATCGTTCTCCACAGTTTGTTGAATTGTCTCGCGAACACCACCTGCCTTTAATTATTTCAGCTGGTTCTGCGGAATTACATAATGCTTTTCAGCATATTCCATTCCTAATGTTGTCTCGATATTAAACTTGTGAAAAAAGGTATAGCCACACTTAACAAGGGTATGAGAAAACCCCCTCTTTGATTAATCATCCGTTTTTTTCTCACGACGTTGATCTTTTTACTCGCGGCGTATTTGATCTCATCTTTTCTCTTTTTTAATCTTCGGAACTGGTTACTATTAAGAGGTATGGTGCCGCGGAGCATGTTAAGAGCTATCTCGCACAACGATAAAATCAGTTGGTCTGATGCCGACTGTAAAATGACGCGACGTTGTTTTGGCGATGCCTTATATAATAACTTTAAAAGAGGCAGGTTTTTACAAAGCCTGTCGCTCATTTTCTTTTCTGTATGTACACCACCTAATGATCTGAAAACAGCCCTGATCTGAGACGAAAACGCTCAGGCGTTTTAGCTTTAAAGTCGATCAAAAGGCATCCGAAGGGATGATTGGTCGCGTCCTGATAACACTCCATAAAATATCTGGTATTACCGGGAAAAATCTGATGTCCTAAAACCATTATTTGCATCGAGTCTCTGGGGCTCTTGTACAAAATAATATAGTGAGTGTTCAACGTAATAGTTCTACTGGTTTTACCTTGAAAAAACAAATTCTGTGTTATCAATATAATGGAAAATGATTTATGATGCACATATTTTGTGAATGCTCTTGAGAGTTCGTCGTTTGAATATGCTGTTTCCATTAAATCATCACAAATTAAAATAGATTTCTTATTAGGAGGTAATAAATTTTCATCCGTTAAAGATTTTGGAATACCTTCAATAAATTTAATATCAAACAATGACAAGAGTTCATCATACAAAGGTTGCCAGCATCCGTATAAAAACACAATATTATCAATTTTTACATCAATCATCTTGTTCGCATTACATAATAAATTCTTTACAAAGACGGTTTTCCCAGAGCCTGAAGGACCGGAGATCACCACAGAGAATGGAAATTGAAAACGAAAGTCAAAATCTTCTTCAACATCGCGTAATCCGTACATGCTGTCAATAACCGTAGGGTAAAGTACTGTAGTCGGGCAGAAGCACACGTTTGTCATAAACCACTTTGAACCTTTTCAAAACTGATCTATTATGCAACGTGAACTTCTTTTTATTCCGTACAATGGTCTCAGTACGTGTGAGCAGGGTTGTCGTGTCACGTGATGTCACATAAGCATGTACCAAACAGATCATGCTTTCTAAGGTAACGACTTGCGCATTCGAAGAATGGAGCGTCACCCCCTTCGCTTTAAGAATCACTTTATTTTTTGCGGTTTTAAAACTGTACGACTTAGGCCCTGTTGCGGCGAATTCCGTGATGTTATCATCAGCATCGAGCTCATTAGTCAACTCTCCGAGATATGAGCCTGTTTGAGGCATCCATTCGCCTTCTTTCGTAGAAGAGATAAGACTGTCTGTATCTACGTAAAAAACACGAGGTCCTAATCTGTCCATAAGTTTGTATAACTCCAAGCGTCCGTACGCAGTTGTAAACGTTGCGATGAATATATTAACATCCCTCACTGGGGCTGGATCGTCTTCCGTGTAACACCACTGTACCAGGGCTACAGTGTCTGACACGAATGAGAAATGTTTAATGATGTGACAGTTTCCAAAGATATGACGGGCAAAATCTTCAGGATCTGTTAAAAGCTCGGTCGTGGGTAAATTACACCTAAGACCTAATCTCCCCCAAAGAGAATTTAATAAAAATTTATTTATAGATCTACGGGCAGGATTAAACGCAATTTTATCGACATCGAGTTGAATGTCCTCCTTCTCAAAATACGCGTCGGCGTATGCTTGCTTTTCGGAGTCTGTCGCTACCTGCGGGGGAAATCCTGAAGCCTCTTGCTTGAATTTGAGAAACGTCTTAACATACCCGCTGAATAAATCGTCTGATGTCTGAGGAAAGTGCCAGACTTCAACAATTTTGACAACCGAATACCCTTTAGCGACAGCGTGCGAAAGTTCCACGGATGTCCAAACCCCTGAGATGGATCTTTCTTCATCGGTGTGCTGACAGCTCTCCTGCAGTTGCTGCTCTGCGCAGGTGCGACACAGAGCGAACAATAGTTTACCCTGTGGGGATTTGAACGGTATTATAGGGTGTAATAGCTTACGTGGAGGCAGTACGGTGCATTTAATAAGACCGAAATACGTCTCGACCGGTTCAAAATCTTTTAAAATAATTTCAGGATGTCCGATCGGGTATGTTTTACGCGACTGCACGAAAGGGTACAGCGACGTAAAGTCTAAATATGAAATGCGCTCGTCCTCAGTAGCTTTATGGTAAAGCTTCAGGGCATTCGCTCGGCCGCCGAAAAGTGAATCCCTAGGATTCAGACGTTCTGGTACCTCGTAATTACTCATAAAAGCTCTGACATCTGGATCGTTTTGTTTGGCTTTTTTCCATTGACAATCCCATATGGTACGTACTTTGAGATTGTAAGTCTTGCGCAAAACATCCATCTTAATATCAGTCTGTCTTCTGAGCACACCGTAAGGTATTTTTGACACAGGATTTAATTAGCTAGGATTAAAACGGCAGTTACAGCCGTGCCAAAAACAGCCTAGGTATTCCAAAGCTATTCTATCGCCGTTAATCTCATAATAGCCATCCACATAAAAAGACCCAAATTTGACTTCGCCGTGATTTAAAGCGTGGTGCACGTCGACATTTTTGCTTGCTTTAATATATTCCAACCATTGGATGGAAGGGTTAGAATAAACTTTGTATTGGTTAACGTAAGCGTTTTTGTGCGTTAGGGCTATCGTATCTTTGGCTAGAAAAAGTGTTTTAAACACCTTCATAGCACAACCGGCGAGCGTTACGCATCCAAAGGGGTCCACGCTTGTGCATTCGATAAATTCATTTCTGTATTTCATACAACCTTCTCTCAACAAAACAACATCGTTCTTGCAATACATTCCGAGTTGTTTTTTGAAGTCAAACACCTGTCCTGCCACGCTCTCGTACCAACTGTCAAATTTTGTTTGATCAGAATCAGTCATCGTGTTGTATCCGTACAGTTCTTTAGACGGATACGGCCCTACATAATTTGCATTTTGCAAGCGATTAAAATGATGGGGAAAGAATCCTTTTTCGGTCGGGTTTAGGTTTAAAGCCGAGGTCATTTTTGATAATTTCATAGGCAAAAAGCTGTAGCTGTCTATGTATCTCTGTTTAAATGCCTGATCGTACATATATACGAGTCTACATCCTTGGAGTATAATTTTTGGCATCAACCCCTGACTTGTAAAATACTCGAGCAATATATAAGAGTCGAAACCTGAAGCATTGTGTGCTATAAATGTAAAGCCCTCAAATTTCGGACGTCTGAAATGCTTAATCAATTTGTCTGCACAATCACCCCCTTCAGCCGTAAACTCCTCACCATCTTGCGAAATGGCACAGACGTAATTTGCTGTATGTCGCCCGTTTTCGTGCATCGTCTCGAAATCATAATAAATATATTTTTCATCATGAACGCATAGTTTTAGAGGTTGTATGTAGCAACTGTGCTCCTCTTCATCTATTAGAATCGTGCTGCAATGTGGGCATTTGGACGGTGAGCACACATGTGTTAACTGCTTATCGCCGGTCCATTTCACTCTATACTGTCTGCAACACTTGTCACAATATTTCACAAGATCGCATCTAGACCTCACTCCATCGCTTTGCGGCTGTTTATGCATTTCATAACAAATGTCAGATCTGCAATATCTAGCACAGTCCTCACACTGCTTCCATTTCTTAGGATGCGTGTAACATTGAGTTGTATCACATACGTTACATGTAAATTTACAATAATGTAAACTTCGATCCTTGAAGCCTTGAAAGCAGTATTCACAGACGTAGCTGTAACCTAAGAACGCCTTCAAATTTTTTATCATATTATAATGCCCTTCATGTAGATATAAATGTACGGTGTTCTTGTGTGTTTCATCTGTATTTTTATACACTTCCAATTTACCTGAACACGATCTGTGAAAGATGACTATTTTCAAGTCCAGAGACGTTTCGAATTTAGATACGTCATGAAACGCTATTTTATCTTGCGGTCCGTAACCCAATTCGGCGTGTATGTTACCGGCTATACCGAGCAACTCCTGGTCGGTACAATGTGGGTTTAAAAAATGAGCTAGACATATACTGAAACATCTATTGTCTGATATATTTTTTGGGACAAAAAGATTCATCTTATTCTTTTGGATGACCATGTTGTGCGCTACGTCGGTTAGTTTTCTACGCACACCTCCTTGTCTGTTACATACCACTGATACGCATAACTGTAAAGCAGAATCGCATCCCACATCTGCATTGCTTTGAACCGGACGTTCGATTTGATCGACAAATGTGCTAAAGTCGTGATTAGTATCTGGTGTTAGAACAGCATTAATGTCTGTAGGGAGACTCTCGCCTTGCAGAGACACGTTAATAAAACCGTCATCGCCTGCCATTAGCCGTGAAAAATCTACGATCTCGTTCAAAATATCTTGCAAAAAGATATTATAAGCTGCATAATCATCTGAGGCGATTTCGCGGAAATTTAAAGTTCTGCGTATTTCTAGACCGTTAAATCTCGGTCTTGGGATAATTGTAAAATCACCCACACGACCTCCGTCGGTTATTAACCTATCTATAAAATTACGACTAAGCCCCATATCTGGTGCCAACGGGTCATAATCTGAGACGTCATTAGAAGGCCCCACACCAATCTGTTCTTCCGCATTTATAGACATGCCCAGATGCTCATGCTGTTCGTCTACGATTTCGTGCAATCTTTCGATCATATTAAGCGAATCAGGTTGCAACATTTGTAACTGTTCGTTAATCAGTTTGCGTAACTGTTCGCTGTTATTTTGAAAATCATGTCTAGGTCTTAATGGTCTCTGATCATCTTCCAGTACATGGTTATGTAAATCATCGTGACATCTTTTACCGTTCATTTTGAAATTTTATTTTTAAAAGCAGAAATACAAAAATAGTTCAAACGTGTGCAACTCCCCCCCCCTTGAAAAACACCACAGTAACATAAACAGTTATTTTTAAAAGCAGAAATACAAAAATAGTTCAAACGTGTGCAACTCCCCCCCCTTGAAAAACACCACAGTAACATAAACAGCTATTTTAAAAGCAGAAATACAAAAATAGTTCAAACGTGTGCAACCCTCCCTTGAAAACTCCACAGTAACATAAACAGTTATGACAAAAACAAAAAGACTTACGGCATAAATTCAAACCATTGTTTGTCAGCAACATGTAAACTTGAAACAGTCGCGAATCATAATAATAAGAAGGTAACGTATGTAAAATGACATAATCCAAGCAATCACCGATGAGTAGATACAATTACTAATAAAACAATAATAATAAGAAGGTACAATCAGCATCCCGTGAAATGTTAATGGCATAAACACCCAAACAACATGATTAGATACAATTCAACACTCAGTCTATATGAATTACTAATAAAACAATAATAATAAGAAGGTACAAATCAGCATACGTGAAATGTTAACGACATAACCATCCAAACAACAATGAGTATATACATACAACATATAGGCTATATGTATTACGAATAAACAAACACTAATAGCCTACAAATAATGTGTGTAAGTAATAATGAAAAAACAACAATTCAATACACTGTGAATTATTACGGTCTCCTGACTATATGCTCGTACAATTCAGATAATATTCGTTGCATCAAATTCAGACGTTCCGACATCAAAGATAATGCGCTAACAATAAGACGTTGCTCGGTTCGGTTTTCTAAAACCATTTCCGGTAAGCCGGACATAGTTTGTTGAAACTGTCTGAGTTCATTATACAGTTGTTCGTGACAATTTCTCCAAAATTCGGCCGCGTGACGTAAAGCCTCGGTGTGCTGTTGTTGACACCAAATAATATTTCTTAAAATCGCTATTACATCACCTTGGGAGCTAGCTGCAATCTCTTCCGCATCCTGGTAAGTTAACGGTCTGCTGGCCAAGTCGAAAACTCTCTCAAAATAACAATTAACACGGTTCAGTGCTTCGTGATCAAGTCTTCTGTTTAAATCACTGGTGCGGATGACATCCCGCGGCATTTCACAATATAATTCCTCCTCATCCTCGCTCTCCGTATCGCTAAAGGATACCTGATCCCATGCATGGACCATCGAGTCAGTCCATGCTGTTAGCCCTCGTTCGTCATGATCTTGTTCTGTAAAAAGAATAACAACCGTTTATTAAATAAAAATCAAACATGAAATGCATTAATGTATTTTCTGTTTTAATACGTACCGTTATTCTCCGAGGTTCTTAAACGACTAGTGGACGGTGTGACGTCTGCCTCCTGTTCGGTAAATCTCATACGTTTCACTCCTTGACCACATCCGTATTGCAGGGTCAATCGCTGCACGGTAGAGCCGCTTGCGTCTGCGTACGTACTTGTGCCTGCGTTAGCCGTGTGAATTCTTTCATCCGAACACGCACCCTGGGAGGGGTGGGTCTGTATGACGTTGTCTGGTTCGTGACGTACCTCCGTTTTCACCGTAATCTCTATGTCCTCTGTAGGCAGCTCGTTGTCGTTAACATTATCACCTGTCAAATTTAGTAAACACTGTTTATGAATCGTTGAAACTTTCAACGCGTTAAGAAAAATGATGACTGTATAACTCACAGTTAATTACCGCGTCATCCTCGCAGGTAGCTAGCAGGCTTTCATCAACTGTATAAAATGATAACAAAACATTATTATTATTATTATTATTATAATACCTTAAACCGTACAGTAGAAAAGTCTAAAAACTTACATATTTCCTCTAGGATCTGCTGTAGATTTTCATCAAACTCGATATTCACGTATGTGTCTGGAATTGATAACCGCGTTGTGTTAAACAAATATTAACATTAAAATATTTAAATAATATCTATGAAAAAAACACACACACCCTCGTAATTGTCAGCCATTGCTCCTACGCTTATTGCGGTATAACGACTTTGTGCGTAAAGAAGTTAGAATTTGCAGGTAATGAGGCCCATTATAACTTTTACTTTTAACGTTTCAGAGTGTAGGGGGGGCGTATCCACGAAACATATCGTAAATCCTATAATTGCCGGCAGAGGGTGTCCCAATGCCACAAATCTTTAGTAAGTTATAAAGCTTATAACCCTTCGAAACCTCCCGCGCAAATTTATCAAACTCAGACAACCGGCCCTCAACATCAACAGTTTACTTAACACAGCTGGAGATGCTACGGCATCAGGATGAAAACATCTGTTAGATTTTCTTTTACAATTTAATGGTGCGATGTTAGCATATCTCTTAAGCGTAGACGTTTTTCCTTATCTACGAATGTTTGAACACAGCAGGTTGAAAAATCAAAGCCGTTTATCTGTTTATTGATCAGACCATCTGTTCGTTTGTAACAGACTTTATTATATATCTACAGTTAAAAGAAATAACGATACTAAGTAAATGTATTAAATTAGACAAGATTTTCCTACAGCAAACCGTATTATTAAAAGCTATCTTTAGGACTTCTATTTATTTAAATTTTGTATTATCATCTTATTCTTTATATAATTTCATACAGAACCGTTGCGAACCCGCGTTCGTCAGATCTACTTTATAAAATAACCTTTTTCTTTGGAAAAATATTTTCTTCCTATACTATATATATATATATATATATACAGTGTCCTCCACTAATATTGGCACCCTTGGTAAATATGACCAAAGGCGGCTGTGAAAATAAATCTGCATTGTTTATCCTTTTTATCTTTCATTCAAAAAATTCACAAAATTCCAACCTATCATTGAAGTAAAACAATTGAAAGTGGGGGGGAATTCTCATTGTGAAATAAATGCTTTCACTATTTCATGTTGGCCACAATTATTGGCACCCAATTATTGCAACGTCCTTTTCCCAGGGTAACAGCTCTGAGTTTTCTCCTATAATGCCTGAAGAGTTTGGAGAACACCTGATAAGAGATCAGAGACCATTTTCTTCATCCAGAATCTCTCCAGATCCTTCAGATTCACAGCTCCATGACGGTGCTTCTTCTCTTCAGTTCACCTCACTCATTTTCTGTAGGGTTCAGGTCAGAGGACAGAGACAGCAATGGTAAAATATTCATTTTGTGCTCAGTGACCCATTTTTGTGTTTATTTTGATGTTTGTTTTGGATTGTTGTCCTGGTGGAAGATCCAAACACGGCCCATTATTATTATTATTTCTTACAGAGGCAGTCAGGTTTTGATTTTTTATCTGATGGTATTTGATAGAATCCATGATGCCATGCATCTGAACAAGATGTTCAGGACCTCTGGCAGAAAAACAGGCCCACAACATTAAAGATCCAGCAGTATATTTAACCGTGGACATGGGGTACTTTTTTTATCCCTGTTTGTACTAAACTCATCTGGTGGGTTTGCTGCCAAAAAGCTCTTTTTACAGTTTCATCTGACCATAGAAGCCAGTGCCGTTTATAGTTCCAGTCGTGTCTGATACTGAATTTGCTGGAGTTTGTTTTTGGATGAGCGAGGAGAATTTTTCTTGAAACCCTCCCGAACAACATGTGGTGATTTAGTGGATGTTTGATATATTTTTTTTAGGTTTCTGACCCCAAGACTCAACTAATCTCTACAATTCTCCAGCTGTGATCCTTGGAGAGTCTTTGGCCACTCAAACTCTCCTCCTCAGCGTGCATTAGGACGATATAGACACACGTCCTCTTTCAGGCAGATTTGTAACATCTTTAGTTGATTGGAACCTCTTAATTATTACCCTGATGGTGGAAATGGGGATTTTCAATGTTTTAACTCTTTTCTTACAGCCACTTTCTATTTTGTGATGCTCAACAATCTTGTTCTTCTCATCAGAAATATATTTTTTGTTTTTTCTCATTGTGATGGATGATTAAGGGAATTTGGCCTTTGTGTTCCTCATATTTATAATCCTGTGGAACAGAAAGTCATGGCTGGACAATTTCATGCTCCTAGTCACCCTGGTGTGCTAAAAAATGTAAATATGAATGGGAATATACTTCAGAGATATTTTACTTGTAAGAATTTCTAGGGGTGCCAATAATTGTGGCCAACATTCATTGGCGAAAAACATTTATTTCATCATGAGATTTTCTCCCCACTCTCAATTGTTTTACTTCAGTGATAGGTTAGAATTTTGTGAATTTATTGAGTGAAAGATCAAAAGGATAAACAATGCAGATTTATTTTCACAGCCACCTTTGCTCATATTTATCAAGTGTGCCAATATTAGTGGAGGGCACTGTATATATATATATAACTTTTAACTACAACTATTGCATCCTAAAAAAGTTTCAATAGGGACGGGCGTTCTTTCCGCTCCCCCCTCACCTAAGCCTTTGACAGAGTTCGTAGATACAGGCACCGAACATAAAATGTTTAAAATAGACACAATGTCTATGCTTTGATCTGCGGTTTTTAACTAACCTCCTAACAAAATTCACGATACCAGACCCCTCAAACTCGTTAGATTGCAAATGAGTTGCAACAACCTCTCGATCTGATATGAACGCATCAGTAATCATAAGTCCAGACACAGAAACATTCTGGTCTCACTGCACTGCGTGAGACGAGATATTTGCATTTCTTTGTTGTCTGTTTCAATTAATAGATAACACACCGGCCACAAACCTTACGGATGGAAAATCAAAGAGAAATCCTGTTTGCGTTAGCATACACGCGCGTATGCGTACGTGTATGCTTTCAAACTGTTATACCACATTGGAAGTTAAGATTGACAAAATCAAAGAGTAAAATAAAGTTATTAAGTGTAAATAACTAAATAAAACAAAACAGATGTGTATGTTTAAAAGGACTCTTGTGTAGGCCATCCTAATTTTTTATACTGACATCATAGCAAGATGTCTTAAGTTTGACAAAAATCAAATAGTAAATAATAGGCTTGACTAAATTAAGTCTGAATAATTAAATAAAATAAAGGCCTGTGTATTAGTGATTTTTTGTTTAAAAGGAAACTTGTATAAGCTAATTTTTAAAAGTCTGGTTATATAACAAGTCTTAACTTGACAAAAAACAAAGAGTAAATAAAAGGAATCAATTGTGAATAACTAAATAAAAATAAATCAAACAACATTTTTCCTACATACTAAAGATGTATATTGTGTATAAAGATGTAAGATCTCATTTTTAAAAGTGAAAAAGTCTGGGTTATATAACAAGTCAGAAGTCTTAACTTGACAAAAAACAAAGACCGATTAAAGGAATAGACGAATTAAGTGTGAATAACTAAATAAAATAAAACAAACAACATTTTTCCTATGAACTAGAGTTGTTTGTTTAAAAGGAAAAACAGTTTTAAAGTGAGAAGGTTTAGGTCAAATGCTGTACGGTTTCATTAATTAAAGAACTGCTAAAGATTTATTAAAATAACGTTCGTTCTAATGTTAAAAACATTACTTTAATTATTTTAAATCTTTGGTTCGGTCTCTCCGCCTCTGTTAGGGGACGGCGGTAGGCGTGGTTTGGTCCGGGGCTCTCCAGTCCTCATTCTGAGTTTGGCAGGGACAGAGAGCGGTTGTCTGACGGACGCTGCTAGACACTCGGGGCTCTTTGTCTTTTCGTTTTTGGATACTGCTGTTTTAACGAAGTTCGTTTATTTTTAAATGACGGCTCTTTTTTACTTTTAAACTGTATGGTCTTACTTCTGATATTTTTTATTTCACAACACGGTAAGATAAGACAGCCTTTTCTAATGTTCACGAACGTGTTTGGTGCTTTTTTGTTAGATGAACAAACACTTCTTTTTATTTAACTTTGTCAAATGATAGGAAAAACTAACGTATCTAATGCTTTGCTAAAAATTGTTTTAATTACAACAACTTGTAGGGAAACAATCGTTGCACGTTTTACACGTATATTTGATGTGAAAAACACTTTAATAAAAACTTCCCTTTAACACGATTTCACCATTTAAAGTTTAAAATCACATAACGGCGCTCACACACAACAGTCATAAATACCTTAAAACACACCGGCCTGGATAATCAGCTCCTCATCTAGATGGGGGTGGGTAGGGGTGTACAACAGGTGTCCAAAACAGATGTCCAGTTATGGAGGGAGGGATTGGGGGCTTGCTGGGTGGGATTTTTATGAGGGGCAATAAATCAATTTTTTTGCTACAAGGTGCCCTACGGTCTCTCTCCCATGTCACGTGTTTCCCCTCCTCTCGTGCCCATATTTGGTTAGTTCCTGTTCCTGTCCTCATTTGTATTATCAGTTCCCAGCCCTGTGTCTATAGTTGATTAGTCCCCAGCCCTGTGTTAGTAATTATCTAGTTTAGTCTCCCCTTTAAAAGCCCTGTGTTTCCCTGCTTCTGTCTGCTGTCTTAACGTCATCGTGTATGTGTATTTGTCTCCAGCGATCTATGTTTCGGTCATTAAAAGTTCACGTTTCAAAGAAGTTCCTCGTCTCCGCGTTTCCCTGCTCCAGAGTGGAGCGTGACACGGGGCATGTTGTCACATTTCACTTTCAATTTTTGACGGCAAAAATAGAAAAATGTATAGGCCTACACTGTAAATATGAAACAAAGCGGCATATTTGTACTAGACAAGTGTGAAATTACTGTGAATAAAAAATTATACTCTGAACCCCATGTGGATTTACACAATTTGAGGAAGTCAAAAAGTGTTACTTTGTGCCCCGCTCTCCCTAACTAAAATCAAATCAGTGGAAGCTTGTGAACAGTTTTGTAGCATTTTAAAATGCTGGTTTATTGTACTAAGTGATGATAAAAGACAAACGTACGAGACCAGAATATTAACGCAATAATGTTTTCCTCCCTTTCGAAAATGCCAATAAACGCTTATGCATTAAGACAGACAGTTAAAGTTCATATTTTGGGTTCGTCAGTACAGAATGTAATCTTTAATACTGTATCGGTGCATGAGAGGGAAACGCGCTGCGTGTTGTTTTGTTTTGGGTTTATGTGAATCTGCACATAGTATGCTTTACAATTTTGTCTAATCACTATTGGCACCTTAAGCAACATTTGTATTAAGCCTTATGTCCCTGTTCAAGTTCGCTAATTCACAAGCCGAGTGAGAATCATACTCGCAAAATAATGTTAATTATTAAACCAAACAAAATCAAAACTTTCAAAAACATGCAGCAATACGATTATTTTATTTAAAGACAGATAAGGGCTTTTCACACTTGAAATTGTTAACCCTGGGTCATCCTAAACCCCGGATAAAGGAATCCTGGGTTATCTGTAATCACGTTTCACACTGCTCATACTATACCTGGGGTTAACTGTTAACCCTGGGTATTCATTAACAGACGTTTCACACTGTACATTCCTAAACCCCGGGTTAACGTTCTTATTTGCATATTTGCGGTGTCACTGTCACTGATTGGACGAACAGCAACCTGTTAACACGGCTTTTCCCGCGTCTTGTCAGTTATTAAAAACAATGTCTCAGCATATGTCTTTAGATCAGCGAAGATTGAGGAACAGCTGATCATATCTGTACATGCAGGGATAGCCATTTTTTAATAAATTTAGTAGCAGAGCTACTGCAAGCGATTTAGTGCTGGAAATCATTTATCCTTTGCTGAAACTTCCGCGTCTTCATGGAGAGCGCAGGTCATGGTTGCTTAGCAACGGCAGACGCCATGGGAGTGCAAGCTACAGAGCGCTTTGGAAAGAAGGAGAAAGTTTAGCGTTTTAAACGCGTTTTAGGCGCGACATCATGTGAACGGCCTCATGAGACGCATAAAGACAAGTACAAAAGAAAGAAAACAAGGAGCAAAGTATGTGAATATTTCTTTGAATTTCTTTTAAGTGTGGAGAGACTAACGTTAGTGTTTACTTGTTCAGTAGCTTAAGAATAATACCGTCTCCTATTCACTCCAGTTCACACGCTTTCCGTCTTTTGATATTTCTTCTCACCGGCTGCAGTTTACAGATGCGCATTTCCTGTTACTGACGTGACATGAGCCTCACTGCTCAATTTCTGATTGGCTGTCTGTTGTCAAGCGTCCAGCAGCAACAAGCAAACACCGCTCTGTTTCACACTGAACAAACTTAGCACCGCAATGTGGGGTTAACACCACAAATGCGGTGCTAACCCTGCTCCGGAGCAGGGTTTCATAACCCCGGGTAAAATGCGGTGCTAACACCGCTTTCAAATTACAGGTGTGAAACGTGTCTTTACCCGGGGTTAAAAGCGGTGTTTAGAACGACGATAACCCGGGGTTAAGCGCAGTGTGAAAAGCCCTATAGTGGGTTTAATCAGTGACATTATAAATAGATTTACTCTCTGGTGTCTTCTTGTCATCTCCTCAACCTGCTTCCCTTGGGGTTTTTACACAGAGAAAAGGCAAAACAAAATACTGCACTGTCCAGTTTTCTCTGGACGAGTTACTTTTGCAGTTTTCGTTGCAGCATGAATGACATAATATGGTGACATTTTCCACAATCACGACAGAAAATCAAATACTGCCCTGAACTCAATAGTGGAGAGGTGTCGCGATTTTCCCAGTAAGGTGAAAAAAACTAAACAGTTTTTAGAAATCAACACGGCGTGACGTCAGCTTCACATTCTCATCCAGATGAATATGCATGAGGCTAATTATCATAATGAGGTCGCTTTAAATAGAGAGCTCTACAATGAAATTCTTACTAGTAAGAATCGCTATTGTAGAGCTCTACAATTACATTTTTACTAGTAAGAATGCAATTACACAGCTCTACAACTGCATTCTTACTAGTAATAATTACAGTTAGAGAGCTCTCTAATACAATTCTTACTAGTAACAATTCGATTAGGGAGCTCTGTAACTGAATTAGAGAGCTCTGCAATTGCATTCTTACAAGTAACAATTCAGTTAAAGAGCTCTCTAATTCAGATTTAACTAGTAAAATTTAAAGTTCGAGAGCTCTTTAATGCAATTTGTACTAGTAACAATTGTATTAGAGAGCTCTCTAACTGAATTAAAGAGCTCTGCAATTGCATTCTTACTAGTAACAACTGAATTAGAGAGCTCTCTGAATGGAATTCTTACTAGTAACAACTGAATTAGAGAGCTCTCTGAATGGAATTCTTACTAGTAACAACTGAATTAGAGAGCTCTCTGAATGGAATTCTTACTAGTAACAACTGAATTAGAGAGCTCTCTGAATGGAATTCTTACTAGTAACAACTGAATTAGAGAGCTCTCTGAATGGAATTCTTACTAGTAACAACTGAATTAGAGAGCTCTCTGAATGGAATTCTTACTAGTAACAACTGAATTAGAGAGCTCTCTGAATGGAATTCTTACTAGTAACAACTGAATTAGAGAGCTCTCTGAATGGAATTCTTACTAGTAACAATTGAATTAGAGAGCTCTCTGAATGGAATTCTTACTAGTAACAACTGAATTAGAGAGCTCTCTGAATGGAATTCTTACTAGTAACAACTGAATTGGAGAGCTCTTCAATGCAATTCTTACTAGTAAATACTGAATTAGAGAGCTCTCTGAATGGAATTCTTACTAGTAACAACTGAATTAGAGAGCTCTCTGAATGGAATTCTTACTAGTAACAACTGAATTAGAGAGCTCTCTGAATGGAATTCTTACTAGTAACAACTGAATTAGAGAGCTCTCTGAATGGAATTCTTACTAGTAACAACTGAATTAGAGAGCTCTCTGAATGGAATTCTTACTAGTAACAATTGAATTAGAGAGCTCTCTGAATGGAATTCTTACTAGTAACAACTGAATTAGAGAGCTCTCTGAATGGAATTCTTACTAGTAACAACTGAATTAGAGAGCTCTTCAATGCAATTCTTACTAGTAAATACTGAATTAGAGAGCTCTCTAATTCAGTTGTTACTAGTAAGAATTCCATTCAGAGAGCTCTCTAATTCAATTGTTACTAGTAAGAATTCCATTCAGAGAGCTCTCTAATTCAGTTGTTACTAGTAAGAACTGAATTAGAGAGCTCTTTAATTCAATTACAGAGCTCTGCAATTAAACATATCTCTAATGTGTATTTTTACTAGTACAAATGTAATTATAGAGCTCTATAATTGCATTTGTACTTGTAATAATTAAATAAGAGAGCCCTCTAATTGGAATTGTTACTAGTAAGAATTTAATTGTAGAGCTCTCTAATTGGAGTTCTTACTAGTGTGGTGAATGCCGGTTCGTGGGAGGTTTACACCTCAATTGAGTGGTATCGCTGTGTATATAAAGGGCACCCCCCTGAATGGATGGATCCCACGTTATCGTGTTACTGCGTCACTATCACTTCCGGAATCCTGCCGCTCTGAGTCCGAGGTATGGGTGTTTGGTGTTTAGTTTATGGTCTGCATGTGTATCGTGGATTTTAATAAGTTTCTGTGCAGCCGGTGTTGGTCTGTGCAGTTTATAAGACTGCCTAAGACGGTTGGTTTCCCCAGCGACCCGGTTACATTGCCTGTTTGGAAAGAAAACGACTGTAGATACATGTTGAGTAACCTGAGTGACGACTGCTCCTTTATTTGGTGGGTAACGTAATTTTATTAGTGCGGGCACGGAATATGAATGAGTTTGTGGCACTTTTGCATGACGTGCTCTTTTTCCGTTCAGTGATCAGTACAAGGGATTGGTTTGCCGGATGTTTGATCAAGTCCAGTTGAGGGTATGTAAAATGATTTATATCCCTACGGGCATTCAAAAAGGTATACATTTTAAAGTTTGTCTTTTTGGTGTATTTTAGCCTTGCAAGGGTGACCTGCTCTGTGACATGGCCTAGCCGCGACATTGTTGTTTTGCTTTGGTTTTTCTTATTTTTCATTTTCACTGCTTTTGTGGAAATGTAGCCTATTCTGCTGGTGTCTGTGTTTGATGTTTCAGTGTTTCTGATTGAGTCTAATTTGCTTTTGAATTGTTTATTTTGTGTGTGAAACTTATATTTCGTAATAATAATAAGTATTGTTATTAGGATTAGTTGTTTCTGTTGTTAATTTGGAGATTTATCTCGTATTTTCTTTGTTTTGATTTTTCTTTTGGTTAAATTGTTATCGTTGTTATTGATTTGGTGAAAGTTTATTTAATTCTGTGTGGCCTCAATATCGACTTTGGTTGTAATTATCTCTTTCTTTTCTTCTTTAGGAGCGGGGTGAGCCAGAGTGGGCGGGCTATCTGGTGCGGGGAGTAGAAGCTCTCCCTTTTTGTCCAAAGTGTGGGGTGTAGGTTTTTGCTTGCAGTGTAATTCCACTAGAGTGTGTGGGGTGCGTGTGAGATTTCATTCACAGAGGGCTGGTTCATCGTGGGCCGTCGTGATGCCCGATGCTTAGCCTGCCCACTCTCGGGGATACCCCAGCTCCGTTAATGGGCCCTTTTTGATTTAATATAATTTATTAATCGTGATTGATTGTTTTTCTTTATTGTTGTGGTTTTGGGTCATTTGTCGTCATTTTACTGTTTCCTTCTCCATAGTTTTCATTTTATCCTTGATGATTTAATAAAAATTTAATAGGTTTGTATCCACGCCTCTTTGTTTGGTGATTTGTGGGAGTGAACAAGCTTGCGTGCCTTTTCCTTTGATTAGTATGTCCCCAGGTGGTTAGCCAGGGGTGGCGTAGTCGCTACTAGTGAATATTCAGTAATCTGGCCTTCATAGGACCCCTCTATGCCACATTTGGCGTAGTCGACAGGGTGAGTAGGGGTACAGTTTACGTACCCGTTGTTAATGTGGGGACGACTGATGTGCTGTTGTTTCCTCGTTGTGTCGTAGGCTCATTGACTAGTGTATCGGTTGTTAGTTTACCTCCCGGTGTCTCTGAGGTTAAGCCTGGGACTGTTTGTTCGGTCTCTTCCCAGACAGGCGTGTTGTCTGTACAGGGTCAGCTGGAGGCAGTGGACTTATCCCTTCTGTCTGTGGGAGATCAGAGTAAGGTTAAGGACCTCCTTCGGAAGTATCAGTCGGTGTTTTCTACTTTTGAGGGAGATCTGGGGTGCACGGATTTGATCTCTCATGACATTCCTTTGCTTGATGACGTTCCTGTTCGGCAACGGTATCGGCGTGTACCTCCATCTGATTATGAAGCAGTACGGGCACACATAAACCAGTTATTAGAGACCCAAGTGATCAGAGAAAGTTGTAGTCCCTATGCTTCTCCAATCGTGCTCGTGAAGAAAAAAGATGGGAGTCTACGCATGTGTGTAGATTACCGCCAATTGAACACCAAAACGAGGAAGGATGCTTTTCCTTTACCTCGTATCGAGGAGTCTCTGGACGTGTTAAAAGGTGCCCGCTGGTTTTCGACTTTGGATTTAACCAGTGGGTATAACCAGGTTCCTGTTATGGAGGGGGACAAGTATAAGACCGCTTTCTGCACCCCATTTGGCCTATTTGAGTGGAATAGAATGCCGTTTGGGCTCTGCAATGCCCCTAGCACGTTCCAGAGGCTCATGCAGCGTTTATTTGGTGATCAACAGTGTCAGTCATTATTGTTGTATTTGGATGACATTGTGGTGTTTTCTTCTTCTGTCGAGCAGCATTTGGAAAGGTTGGAGGTTGTTTTGGGACGACTGGAGCGGGAGGGCCTAAAGGCCAAGCTGGAGAAGTGTGTGTTTCTTCAGTCGGAGGTGAAGTACCTGGGCCATGTGATTTCCTCCAACGGTGTGGCCACGGACCCTAGTAAGGTCCAGGCGGTGGTTCAATGGCGGTGTCCGACTAATGCTACAGAGCTGCGTTCCTTTCTCGGCTTTGCTAGCTATTATCGCCGGTTTGTGGAGGGGTTTGCCAGGATTGCAGCCCCTCTGCATAGGTTGGCGGCAGAATTTTCTAGTATTAAGGTTAGGCCTAGGAAGCAAGCTGGGTTAGGGTTTGTGGCGGCCTGGAGCGAATTATGCCAGCAGAGCTTTGAGGAGTTAAAGGTTAAGCTCACTACTGCCCCGGTGCTCGCATACGCTGACTTTTCTCAACCTTTCATCCTGGAGGTGGACGCTAGCCATGGTGGCTTGGGAGCGGTCCTTTCCCAAGAACAGGAAGGTAAAGTACGTCCTATTGCATATGCTAGTCGGAGTCTAAGGCCCACTGAGCGCAACATGTCTAACTACAGCTCTATGAAGCTGGAGTTTTTGGCGCTCAAGTGGGCCATGACTGAAAAATTTAGGGAGTACTTGTTGGGTAGTCAGTGTGTGGTTTTTACAGATAACAATCCCCTGAGCCATCTGTCTACAGCAAAATTAGGGTCCACCGAACAGCGTTGGGCCGCCCAGTTGGCCGCTTTTAATTTCCAGTTACGGTATAGGTCTGGAAAAAGTAATGGGAACGCTGATGCCCTCTCCCGCCAGAATTTTCCAGAAGAGGGACCCCTGGGTGGATTAGCCCTGGGAACAGCAGTACCAGCATTGCTGCAGCAAGCGGAGGAGGCCAGGTCAGTTGTAGAGGTACAACAATCGGTGATCACGGCTTTGCCTGGTTCCTCTGGTGTTGAGGTTGGGTTATTGCAGACTGGGGACCCAGTCATTTCTGAGATTTTGCCATTTTGGAGGCGGAAGGCCCGTCCCGGGATGGAGGAGCGGCAGCGGATGTCTGGGGAGGCACTGAAGTTGCTCCGCCAGTGGGACCGTTTTGTGGAACGAGATGGGATACTTTACCGTAGGGTCCAGTGTCCTGATGGTGGGGAGGAGGTCTTGCAGCTCCTATTACCTGCTGTATTGAAGACCGATGTGCTTACACAGTTGCATCAGTGTCATGGACACCAGGGCATTGAGCGAACTGCTGAACTGGTCCGGCGACGGTGTTATTGGCCAGGATTAGCTTCAGATGTTGCCCGCTGGTGCCAGGAATGCGAAAGATGTCAGTCTGCTAAAGATACAAGGCCAGTGGCGCAGAGTTTCATGGGCCATCTTTTGGCTTCACGGCCAAATGAAATTCTGGCCATCGATTTCACAGTGCTAGAGCCTTCTAGCTTAGGTGTGGAAAACGTGCTGGTGATGACTGACGTCTTTAGTAAATATACTCTCGCTATTCCTACTCGGGACCAGCGGGCTGAAACGGTTGCTCAGGTCTTGGTTAACGAATGGTTTTACAAGTTTGGTATTCCAGGTCGTTTACATTCGGATCAGGGACGTAACTTTGAGTCTTCACTCATTCGCCAACTGTGTGGCTTGTATGGAGTGGTGAAATCTCGCACAACCCCTTATCATCCGGCAGGAAACGGTCAATGCGAACGCTTTAACCGGACTCTGCATAATTTGTTACGCACTTTACCGGTATCCAGAAAGAGGGACTGGGTGTCATGTTTGCCCCAGGTTCTCTTTTATTATAATACCACCCCCCATCAAGCCACCGGTGAGTCACCCCATTTTTTGATGTTGGGACAGGAGCCGCGGTTGCCGGTGGACTTTCTGTTGGGTAGGGTACAGGAACCAGTGGCTGGTAGCGTACATGAATGGATCCGGGAGCACCAAGCCAGGTTACAAGTGGCATTTGAAGGTGCACAGGAGCGATTACAAGTGGCGGCCAAACGGCGCAAGATGAAACATGATCAGCAGGTGCGGGATGCACCTTTGGTAGAGGGTCAGTTGGTGTACCTTCGGGAACATGCCCATAAGGGTCGACATAAGATTCAGGACGTGTGGAGCCCAATCGAGTATCAGGTGGTGCGGGCCCCTCAGGAGGGGGGTGGGGTCTACTCCATCGCTCCTAAGGATGATTTGAGTAAGGTAAGGAATGTACATCGTTCCCTACTTAAAGGGCGAGTACAGGGAGCTGCTCCTGTGGGGGTATATCTAGAGCAGTGGTTAGAGCGCCCAGAAGTGCCTATGCAGGAAGAAGAAGAGGAGGTGGATTTGGTACGGGTGATAGCTGGAGGTCCCCCTGCGTCGAGCAGGGAGTGTGTGATCTCTAACTTGCCCGCAGGCAATATAGCTCAGTCACCAGAAGGAGTGTTAGAGCTGGCTGCTTCAGGGCCCATAGGTGCTTCTGCTGAATCAGAGGTGGGGGACGTTTGGCCTGCTCCAGTATCTGGTTTTGAGGTGGATAGGCAGCTGGAAGGGGGAGAAACGGTAAGACGGACAGGGCGAGTAACAGCAGGCCACCACTCTAATCCTCATCACCTCCCTCGTATGTCAAGGGTGGCAGGGACAATGGATTCGGCGTCCAATTGCGTAGTGGCTATTTTTAGACCTTGGAATTGAGGTGAGGGTTATTATTGGCTTGGGCATCGTCGGGTCGGCGATGCAAAAGCGGAGGGGGTAGATTGTGGTGAATGCCGGTTCGTGGGAGGTTTACACCTCAATTGAGTGGTATCGCTGTGTATATAAAGGGCACCCCCCTGAATGGATGGATCCCACGTTATCGTGTTACTGCGTCACTATCACTTCCGGAATCCTGCCGCTCTGAGTCCGAGGTATGGGTGTTTGGTGTTTAGTTTATGGTCTGCATGTGTATCGTGGATTTTAATAAGTTTCTGTGCAGCCGGTGTTGGTCTGTGCAGTTTATAAGACTGCCTAAGACGGTTGGTTTCCCCAGCGACCCGGTTACATTGCCTGTTTGGAAAGAAAACGACTGTAGATACATGTTGAGTAACCTGAGTGACGACTGCTCCTTTATTTGGTGGGTAACGTAATTTTATTAGTGCGGGCACGGAATATGAATGAGTTTGTGGCACTTTTGCATGACGTGCTCTTTTTCCGTTCAGTGATCAGTACAAGGGATTGGTTTGCCGGATGTTTGATCAAGTCCAGTTGAGGGTATGTAAAATGATTTATATCCCTACGGGCATTCAAAAAGGTATACATTTTAAAGTTTGTCTTTTTGGTGTATTTTAGCCTTGCAAGGGTGACCTGCTCTGTGACATGGCCTAGCCGCGACATTGTTGTTTTGCTTTGGTTTTTCTTATTTTTCATTTTCACTGCTTTTGTGGAAATGTAGCCTATTCTGCTGGTGTCTGTGTTTGATGTTTCAGTGTTTCTGATTGAGTCTAATTTGCTTTTGAATTGTTTCTTTTGTGTGTGAAACTTATATTTCGTAATAATAATAAGTATTGTTATTAGGATTAGTTGTTTCTGTTGTTAATTTGGAGATTTATCTCGTATTTTCTTTGTTTTGATTTTTCTTTTGGTTAAATTGTTATCGTTGTTATTGATTTGGTGAAAGTTTATTTAATTCTGTGTGGCCTCAATATCGACTTTGGTTGTAATTATCTCTTTCTTTTCTTCTTTAGGAGCGGGGTGAGCCAGAGTGGGCGGGCTATCTGGTGTGGGGAGTAGAAGCTCTCCCTTTTTGTCCAAAGTGTGGGGTGTAGGTTTTTGCTTGCAGTGTAATTCCACTAGAGTGTGTGGGTGCGTGTGAGATTTCATTCACAGAGGGCTGGTTCATCGTGGGCCGTCGTGATGCCCGATGCTTAGCCTGCCCACTCTCGGGGATACCCCAGCTCCGTTAATGGGCCCTTTTTGATTTAATATAATTTATTAATCGTGATTGATTGTTTTTCTTTATTGTTGTGGTTTTGGGTCATTTGTCGTCATTTTACTGTTTCCTTCTCCATAGTTTTCATTTTATCCTTGATGATTTAATAAAAATTTAATAGGTTTGTATCCACGCCTCTTTGTTTGGTGATTTGTGGGAGTGAACAAGCTTGCGTGCCTTTTCCTTTGATTAGTATGTCCCCAGGTGGTTAGCCAGGGGTGGCGTAGTCGCTACTAGTGAATATTCAGTAATCTGGCCTTCATAGGACCCCTCTATGCCACACTAGTAAAAATTTAGTTCCCTATCTGTCGGTCACTACGAGTTGTAGTGTGTAGACTACGAGTCTGCTGTTCCCTCCATCAGGGAACGAGGGTTACGTACGTAACAGAGACGTTGTAGAGCTCTGTAATGAAAAATGAATGGAAGTCAATTAGGGTGACCACCTGCTAATAAGCCCAAGGGGGGACAAGGGGTATGTTTCTGAGGGACAATGTGGGACACTGCCTGGCGCGGCGGTGCCCCCTCCCCACGGGCAGACTCACTGATAGTGGTTTACCCATTTCTAGCACATACCACCTTACATGGTATATTAATAATGCCCTATTCCCCTAAACATGTGTAATTGCTGATGTATGCTCATGAATAGGCCAACCAATGTGTATTTTTTTCTAAATAAAGATTCATAATATTTTGAACATACAATGACTTGACAGATGCAGTTCCACTTACGATTTACTTTAGCTATTTAATTTTATTTATTTTTCTTTACAATTTATTCACTTTAAATAAATTATAATATAAAATTATAGGATTAACAGGAATTGTAGTTGCTCAACACCACAGGAACAGTTAAAAAAAAAAAAGTCCAGTTATGGAGGGAGGGATTGGGGGCTTGTTGGGTCGGATTTTTATGAGGGGCAATAAATCAAATTTTTTGCGACAAGGTGCCCTACGGTCTCTCTCATGGGGAATACAGGTCTGACAGTACTCCCCCCTTCCGAACGGTGCGTCCCGTTCCGTACACCATCCAACGGGGAGGGGGGGCGCTCTGGAGGCCTTAAGGGACACGGAGACAGGACAGGACAGGAGGCCTCCAGGGCGGCGCCCGTTCTGGGAGCCATGGCGGGTCAGGGGACTCGGGAGGCCATGGCGGGTCAGGGGACTCGGGAGGCCATGGCGGGTCAGGGGACTCGGGAGGCCATGGCGGGTCAGGGGACTCGGGAGGCCATGGCGGAGCAGGGAGCTCGGGAGGCCATGGCGGAGCAGGGAGCTCGGGAGGCCATGGCGGAGCAGGGAGCTCGGGAGGCCATGGCGGAGCAGGGAGCTCGGGAGGCCATGGAGGATCAGGGAGCTTGGGAGGCCATAGCGGATCAAGGAGCTTGGGAGGCCATGGTGAGACCGCCTCCGAGACCGCGGCCCCAGCCCCCACCTCGGTCTCTTCGGTCAGAGCCCTACTACCCCCCCCCAAAAAAAATTTCCTTGGGGAAAATAGGGGCTCCATCGGGCACTTGGGGGCGCACTGGAGGCATGGACTCTTGGGTGCGCTCGGGAAGCGCGGACTCTTGGGGGCGCTCGGCAGGTGCGGGCACTTGAGGGCGCTCGGCAGGCGCGGGCACTTGAGGGCGCTGGCGAGGAGCGGGCACTTGAGGGCGCTGGCGAGGAGCGGGCACTTGAGGGCGCTGGCGAGGAGCGGGCTCTGGGGTGCGCACTGGAGGGCACTTGCGAGGAGCAGGCACTGGAGGGCACTTGCGAGGAGCAGGCACTGGAGGGCACTTGCGAGGAGCAGGCACTGGAGGGCACTTGCGAGGAGCTGCCTCTTGGGGGCGCTCTGGAAGCGCGGACACTTGGGGGCGCTCTGGAGAGCTGGACGGAACCAGCAGGGGCTCTGGAGAGCTGGACGGAACCAGCAGGGGCTCTGGAGAGCTGGACGGGACCAGCAGGGGCTCTGGAGAGCTGGACGGGACCAGCAGGGGCTCTGGAGGGACTGGCCCTGGAGAAGCGGGCACTGGAGAGCACTTACAAGGCTCAATGATCATTGAGCTTGCCATGTTCTCTAACGGCAGGCTTGCCACACTCACCGCCGGTGGGCAAGGGAGAGCCGCGGTCGATGGCGGGCTGGTTCTGGCTCGGGCCCGGACTCTTCCCAGACACCGGAAGATCCCTTCTCTCCAGGTGAGTCCAGTGGTGTCTGGGAGATCTACGGGGCGGTGGTAGTTGGCCCCGAGCCAGAACAGTTTGTTCAGCGTGGCATCCTCCCACGTCGTTGCCGTGGCGAGCTTACAAAACTCCCCGGCGTATTCATAGAACGGGAGGTCGAGGCGGGTAAGGGCGGCGAAATGAGAGGCGGCGTCCATGTCGCGGGGTAAAAACTGGAACAACAAAAAACTCTTTAAAAATGAAAACCAAAAACGGGAAGGTGGGACGCCACTGACTTGTTTAGGTGCTGTCTTCTGTCATGCTCCACTCTGGAGCAGGGAAACGCGGAGACGAGGAACTTCTTTGAAACGTGAACTTTTAATGAACAAAACATAGATCGCTGGAGACAAATACACATACACGATGACGTTAAGACAGCAGACAGAAGCAGGGAAACACAGGGCTTTTAAAGGGGAGACTAAACTAGATAATTACTAACACAGGGCTGGGGACTAATCAACTATAGACACAGGGCTGTGTTAGTAATTATCTAGTTTAGTCTCTGTCAGTCTTTATTCACTTGTTTCTCGTCGTTTCTCATTAAAATGTATTAAAGTAAATAGTGGGAATTACATCGCTAATATCATAGAATAACACGGCAGGGCACAATGTAACACAGTGTTTTTACAACATACCCTATCATGCGCAGCTGGAATTTAAAACCCTTTAGTGTCTTCTGCTAGTTATTGAAGCATTAAAAAATAATCTAAACCGATAAATAACAGATTGGAGATTAAAATAATAGCAGGTTTGTCTGATTTTATATAAGTAATAAAAACTGAGATGAAAAATTTACTTAAGCCAGAAATATAATTTTACTATGGTAAAAATAAATAAATGTTCAGCGATATCTTCAAAAGACTTTTGAATTTTGGCGCACTTTTTTCATATGGTAACTAGTAAATAGTGTAAATTTGGTATTGCTAGCACTTGTGGAAATATTTAAAACACGTGTGTTACAACTATGGATGGATCGACTTCTGTCAGCTTGTTGAACAAACACTTTATTGGGATAATCATATGACGGCCGAAGCAACAGCGCGCGTCCAGCTGGTGACACTGTTTTCACCTAATCAGGGTTTTTTCCGGAACAACGACGTCGCTCAATAAAAGAATCCCATTGCTGCCTGATTTTAAAAGTTTTGATATTGTTTGATGTAATTAAAAACATCTCCTTTGCAGGGGCGGATTTAGTGATTTGGGGCCCTAAGCAAAATCCAAATATGGGGCCACCACAGAATAACTGTCTGCTCTTTTACGCCTAACACTTATTTTGCTTGCTCATTGTCAGTTTATAGTTTAGCCTATTTATCCCTTCACAACCAGTAATAAGTCAAACTGATGCTGTTATAAAGCCATATTAGGCCATTTGATTTTTTTAGATATGTTTTTTTGGGATCACAAAAGAAAATTTTAAACATAATAATAATGCTTTCACTTGTCCATTTAATAAATTGTAAACTTTTTCCATTCTTTTTATAACATAAAATTATCCCATGTAACTTATTTCATATCATATTAAAAGTGTTCTAAAGGCATAGCCTAGGGTAAAAATGTTATATTTTGTAAAAAAAAAAAAAAAAAGATTTAACATTTTCAAGTCCATTCATTGTAGCACGCAAGCCAAAATGATGCAAGAAGTTTTTTTTTGTTTTTTTTACTTGTAGGCCTATAACAAAGTCTTATCCTTCTGTCAATTTTAATTTCAAATACAAGAAACAAAAATGTTTTGCACTAATATTGTAATATTCACCTCAGTTCAAGCTGCATGCGAATCAATGATATTTTCCTCTTTAATATTTGCAGCACAAAATAAACATGAATAAATATTTGAATGCAGAAAAAAAATGCAAGTGATTGCACCAGCGCCAGTGTTCCCAGATTGGGCGGTTTTGAATTTGATTGTGTGGGTAAATATTGGCTTGGGCGGGTGGACAAAATTTGGGCTGGTTTTTGGTCAGTTTGGCGGTTTTCAAAACATATAAATTGTATAGGCTAAATGGTTAACAAACAAGCCCAAGTGTGCATATATAGCCTACTGCATGCATCCAATCAGTCATCACAACGTTACTAAACATACACGCACGCTGCAAAGAGACTGGTGCTGATGTTGACGTCGCGGCCGCACTTTTAACCAATCACTAGGGATCAGCAGACAGACGTGATGATTCATGAGTGACGGGTTTTTAGTGCGATAACAGATCTGATTTTGAATGTATAACTGTAAGTGATCATAATGCCTATATATAAGTTCAATGGTAAAAAGTGGAGAGTGTTTTAACTCTCAAAACGTGAATTACACCTGTTGAGGGAGCAGGGCCGGCAGCCTCTTTTCACTAGGCTGCCATCTGGTAAGCGCTTCCGCTGCCTGATGGCAAAAACAGAGAGACTCAGGAGGAGTTTCTTCCCCACGGCCATCAGGCTCCTGAACTCAAAGTCAGCCTCTTAAAAACATCATCTGACTTACTTCAAATCACTAATCACACACTCATTATTAATCTCTACCTCATAACTACCTCATAACTGTCATTTGCTCATTTGCACACTTGCACACTTGCACACAACACGTTCTGTATCTTGTAAATCGTATCTTATTTTTATATTTATTTTATTTTTTGTGATTGGCTGCTTCATGTCAACCATGTATAACCTGTTGCACATTCCTCTCTGTACAGTCATGCTTATATTAATATTTAATTCTACAGCTTACTGTCATGCACATTCTTTTACATTTTATATTTTATTCTTTATATCTTATTTTTCATTCATCTTATCTTATGTTTACTTCCTTTGTGTTGTTTTTTCAATATTTGCACTGTCCATGGAGCGGACCCGACTCTCATTTCACTGCTGGTTATACAGTCTCTGTATAGTCGTGTATGTGACAAATAAAACTTGAAACTTGAAACTTGAAACTTGAAAACTTGAAACTTGAAACTTGAAACTTGAAACCAAGGGGGGGGCATTCGCGGGCCGTGCCCCCCAAACGAGTTACTGTGCCCCCCCACTTTTCATCCTCTTCCCTCCTTGCTGAACGTGATCGATTTTGAAAGCGAAAGTGAAACCAATAAAACAGCACACATAAGAAAGCGATTGCATGCTTTAGAGAGCGTCAGCAACTGCACGCGATCACAGATTGCATGCTTCCCATCCGAATAATACCGTGATTTGTGCCCCCCCCAGAAATTCACGCAGTCTACTGAGGGCGCAAAATCTATCCAGTCAAAAATGGTGACCAGATTTATGAAACAAAAAACCGGGGACACTTCCTAGTTCAGTGGTCAAAATATTATTGAAATCTCACTTGTGATTAGGCCTATCTACAAATTTAAAAAGGGGACATGTTTTTGTTTGTTTTATAATTGTTGTGGTTTCCATATTAATATCATAACTGTATGACTAAATAAATAAATAAATAAATAAAAAGAAAGCAAGAAATTCTAAAACTCATTTTGTCAGGAGTGACCACTGGCAAAATTAGCCAATAGATGTAAATTCTTCCTGCATTTTACAGTGCATAATAAACACCAAAATGAGATGATGTCATCATTACCAGACATTTTGACAAAGACTAGCATTTTTTTAAAGAAACATTTGTGTGTCTTCTTCACTTGTAAGTAGACCATAAAAATGTAAATTAATTTAATGATTAAATATATATATATATTTAAACAAAACATATCTAAGCTGTCATCTCACTTTAAAGGACATTCTGACACAATGAAAATGCTATTAATTCATGGGGCTTTTATTTTGAAGTGTATCACCACAGGCGGGATTTGGTAAGGCAATGGGTGTAATCGAAAATCCGTTTTGCATCTAATTAATACAGGTTTTTACTAGTAAGAATGCAATTGTGGAGCTCTGTAACTGGATTTCTTACTAGTAAGAATTGAATTAGAGAGCTGTGTAATTACATTTTTGCTAGTAAGAATTGCATTAAAGAGCTCTGTAATTGGCATTGTTACTAGTAAGAATCGAATTGTAGAGCTCTCTAATTGAATTGTAGAGCTCTCTAATTGTAATTGTAGAGCTCTCTAATTGTAATTGTAACTAGTAAATATTGATTTAGAGAGCTCTCTAATTGAATTGTAGAGCTCTCTAATTGTAATTGTAACTAGTAAATATTGATTTAGAGAGCTCTCTAATTGAATTGTAGAGCTCTCTAATTGTAATTGTAACTAGTAAATATTGATTTAGAGAGCTCTCTAATTGAATTGTTACTAGTAAAAATGCAATTACGACGAGTAACACTTAGTATATTTTAGGCTAAAACGGCTTGCCATAGTCGTGGCCACACGATGTGAAGTGGTGGCCTTGAGATCCTATGTTGAGGGAACGACATATGTTTCTCATGGCCACGAGTTTAATGCGTAAACAAACCTGCGAGACCATAGCAACCCGGGATTATCAAAGATGATTATTTTGAATTAAGAAATTATTATATTAATTTCTATAGAAATTACTATATTATTAAATTATTATATTAACCATAGGCCTTGTCAAACAGACTGTATTGCGTTCGATGTAGACAGCATTCGAAAGAAGTTTATCATGAATAAATGTTATATAAAGTACATAGCCTACAATAAAATAGGCTACAAGAAAACATTTTTTTATCCATCCCACAGTCTTGTAAGTCCATTAAATAATCGTCTTTTTCCAGTAATGTTTGTATATTATTATTATTATTAGCTATTATTATTATTAACCTATTGTTATTGGTTATATTTTTATATTAGTTTATATTAGTTTTTTTCCCCGTAATTTCGATCTCTTTACTTAATGTTCTGAATACTTTTGTACATAATAGCCTACTGTAAATCGACATGCCAATAAAGCTTTGATTATACTGACTAGAATGCAGTTTAAATTTAACATATATTTCATTTTATTTCGGCTAATTAATAGACTATAATATAAATACTATAGTGATTCGTTGAGGAATGAATCATTCACGTAGTTTCATTTGTAAATGAAAACACAACACACTCATTTATCATCACACATGGGCATAAATACAATCATAAAGTCAAAACATTATTGGCATAATTGTCAGGCATTCAGAACGTTAATTAGGTAAAGCGATACACGACTTGAAAGGGGAAATAATAAAATATTAGGCTACATTTATATGAAATAAATATAAAATATAGCCCTAACAAGTTAATAATTATAATTATAATAATATACAAATATTAAATTAAATGTTTAATGTTAATGAAAATGTTTTATCCATTTCTGATAATCCCGGGTTTCTATGGTGACGCAGGTTTGTTTACGCATTAAACTCGAGGCCATGAGAAAAATGTCATTCTGTTGGAAACTCAGAAGCAAAGACAAGGAGACTCTTGAGTATCTTCAGCAGAGAACGTGCTGTGTGGCGCTGCAGTCATCAAAGGCCTAACTAAGGCAGTGATACATTGTAGTTTATATACATTTAGGGGGCAATGTTTAGGAATGGAGACAAAGCACCTGGGTGGCGACCTCAAACAAAGCATGCAAATGAAGTATTCAAGTATAGCAACCATTTAAGCAGTCCTAACCCAATCAGCATAACTACACAAAGACTGGGGCAGGTGCACCGAGAGCCATTACAAACATAAGGTGAGAGTTTCAGTCATCTAACTCATTTGACTCTAGCTCATAATATCACATTCCTATGAGTTAATATGACGTTCCCACGAATTAATATCTCGTGGCTATGACAAAACTATAAGTGAACCGAACATGTCTCCTCCCGGTCACTGTACTTTTGAATTTGTGTTCTACATTATTGTTTTCTTAAATCATTAATTCATTAACACCGTTGTTGTTGAACACTGTGTTTGTATGCTGTACTTAAGACCGTATGTTTTCATGTGTTTGCACCTTCTAGTATACCACATGCAGGAGGACGGCTGGATCAAGGTGTGTAAGGAGGACGTGTCAGAGTTAATCCACAAATATAAGAAGGGAATGTTCTGATCACATCTGATCTCTCATTTATTCAAAACCCATTGTTTCATTATTGTAACTGACACAGTAAACAAATTCTCAAATCAAATCAATGTTTTTGGTGCATTCTTTGTGATATGTCTTTTCTGTAAGAAGTCTTTAGGTGAATAAAAATTAACTTAATGCACTTAATATACTTAATGGCAAATGTAGCCCCTGCAGAGGTGAACACAGTACACAACACCAGTACTTGAGTGAAAGTACAGATACTGCTGGTCAAATATTACCCTATTACAAGTGAAAGTTGTAAAGACAGATTTTTACTTAAGTAAAAGTACAGAAGTACTTGCTTTTAAAAGTACTTCAGTACCAAAATATTTTTTTTATGTCAGTGCACTGTTTTATTATTGTTGTGTGTAATATTTGCAATACCTTATGCCTCTGAAACAACCTACAATACATTACAGCTACTGAATACACTGACGAGCTTGTAGTATATCTTTGGAACAAAGAGCTTTTAGATTGTTAAAAACCTATAGAAATGAAAGTGAGTTAAAAAATATATATATATTTAAAAGGTTACTCCACCCCAAAATGAAAATTTTGTCATTAATCACTTACCCCCATGTCGTTCCAAACCTGTAAAAGCTTTGTTCATCTTCGGAACACAATTTAAGATATTTTGGATGAAAAACGGGAGGCTTGTGACTGTCCCATTGACTGCCAAACAGCAAAGTATAAAAGACATCGTCAGAATAGTCCATCAGTGGTTCAACCTGAATGTTATGAAGGGACGAGAATACTTTTTGTATGCAAAGAAAATAAAAATAACTACTTTATTCAACAATTTGTCTCCTCTGCGTCAGCGTACCGCCATTTTTAAGAATATCCGCTGGATACAAACTGCGTACACTGTTCTGTGTCAGCCACACCACACAAATATGTTTTCTACGCTTTGATTTGAAAGAAAACAGCGTATTCGTGTGGTGCGGCTGACACAGAACAGCATACACTATTTCTTTATATACGTTATTCCCTTTCTTAAAATGGCTTTTTGGATTTTTGAGTTGAAATCATTAACCCCAACAGGATTAAATGAAGAGATGGATCTTGCATGTTTTTTGTAAAGAGAAATTGTTGGCATGTCAATTATCCCTCATTGATTTTTGAATTTGCCATTGTGCCTATATAAGTGTGGTGTTGCTTTTTTTCCTCACGAGCACTGAAGAAAGCATGGGCTGAAATGTCTGCTCTCTGGTCTGTTTTTAATACACTTTGCACTTCTGTCACTTTTGCATATGAAAAATAAAAAACTAAATTTTTGGTAGACCTTTTTTGGTCTGTTTTAATTTTTGCAGTGTGAGGACAAATTCAGCTACCTATTGGACTAAAAACTTTCTTAAAATAGGAAATTACTACAGCTGTAATTATTTTTGTATCTTGCAGACATGTTCTGAGATGGATCCAGTCACAGTTGTCATCTTAAATTCAGTCATTAAAAATACATGTTATTATTCTTATGACTCTCAATTCATATTCTTATGACTCTGACATTCTGTAGGTGAAGAATGTGGCATGCCAGCATGCTTGGCCAATTATATTGAACCAATGGTTAGGTAGAATTCAGTGAAGCAGGTTGTACTGTATATCATGTGACATTTGCTTTGGTGATAGAGAAGAAGCAGCTGATAAAAACCTGATCTGATTACAATGTTTCAATTTCAAACTGAGCAGGAAAGCTTATGTCAGTTCCCCAATCACTAATACAGCTAAATTAATTTAATGAATGAAGAAAACATTATTTGACGTAATGATTGCATGTTTTCATTTATGTCCCTTCATTACTGTATTATAGCATATTCCTTTCATGTGATAGCTGGTACCAGTCACCCTTGTCATTTATATAGATTTCTTTGGGATTTTATAAACATAGATTATCTTTTTAGTCAGTTAGGTTAATGATTCATTTTTAAAAGGGATCAAATATTTCTCAGCTGAATATGTAGAAATAAATATTTTGCTCAATAGTAACCAATAGTCACATAGTTAGTATACTTATTTCACCAGCTATTCCACAAATTATACTGCATCCGTGCAGTGGCAAAGTGATTCTGATTCATATTTCATATCAACTTTAGCAAGGAATCATGTTGTGATCATCACAGTCCTGTAATCCTCAGCAAATCTTATGAATGGACTTCTGCGATGATACCTTCTGCTCTTTAAGTAATGACAGACATTCACTGTTTCTTCCTTTTTATGAGATTTTCTTTATTTTTAAAGAACCAAAGTGACATTACATAATTTTGAAACCAATATTCAGAGAAATCATGTCTTTTTATTTAGCTAAATGAAAAAAATGTAGATTTTATTTTAATGTCCAGGTGTAAAAGTTTAACAGTAGAACATATTTTGAGCCAGTTATTTTATAATACATTTTATCATCTAAATAATTTTATTTTAAAGAATTAAAAAATAATTCTATAAACATTAAAAGCTCAATAATCCCCTGCAAAGAATAAAATACAAAGCCTGCATATTGATATATTTCATTGGAAAAGCCCAATTATTAAATCTAGACCATTTAAAGTAAAGTAACTTAAAATATTGCATTAAATAAACTATTTTATATTTGCAGTCTCCTACAGAAATTGTCTACAAAACACAAACATAAACAGAGATCAATCTTTATAGACTTGGATAGGCTGTTGTACCCAGGTGGTTACATTGATTTTATATACACAAGCAAACCTTTCACAAATCTTACAACCAATCAACTTTGCTAATCAATCATTGGCATTCTGGTGTATTCTTGTGTCTTTGTCACTACAGGGAAAAATATATTTTCATAAAACAAAGTCAATAAAGTGAATGAAAATCAAGATGAACAGAAATCATGAAGGAGCAAAAACTTGATGTAATTAATGTAGAATCATAAGACATAAATCCCATAACAGAAATCTACAAGTGTGTGTGTGTGTGTGTTTATGTGTTTTTGTGCAATTTTGGATGACTGGACAGATGTGCAGTTGGACTCGCATCATTTTTCAACTTCATCTCTGCCACATGTCTGGTCTCCTAAAATACCAAAAGAAACATTACACTTAATCTGTTTCACATAACTGAGTGAGATATAGTTATGAATGCGGATACACTTACATCTTTATCATTAGGAGTTGTTTGAACCATCATCAGAGGCTACAACAGAAAACAATATTACAGATAATTAATAATACAACAGACTGCACATACAAAACTGTTTAGATTTAGATATTTCTACAGTGTCATTTATTGGTTTTATTACAATAAAGAGAAATATTGTAGAAAAAAACTTCTATTTTGATTTACTATATGCATTTACATTTCTCAAACACTGTGTTGCAGATTTGAATATGAACATCGTACACAGCCTGATATAAACCAGTGGCAGAGGCCATCTGATATTAATGTACTTAAATCAAACAGAGATTATGAGGAACCTACCATTGACCGGTTTGAAGTCTGAAAAACAACCAGAGAAACAGACTTTAAGTTAAGTTAAGTTAAGTTAATTAATTTCACCCATCAGAGCAGCACACAATTATAGTCATGATAATAATATCACAGTCTCTGTCTCACCCGTCTTCTTCTTTTTCTGCAACACCTTAAACACAACGACACCAATCACCGCCAACAGAAGGACAGCAACAACAACACCAACAATGAGACCGATGGGAAGAGAACCTGAAGAATATGATCAGATAAAAACATCAGATCATTAATGAGCCTGACGAAGTTAGAAACCTGTACATGAACATTTCAGAAGATACAACAGAATCTGTGACTGTGATGGCACCAACTAATAATAATGCAGGGCATGACATATTATGTTTGCAGAAGTAAAACAAATGATCTCCATTGTTCATGGTCTACTCATCAAGACAATCTTATCATTGTTAATCACTCTTACCTTCTGTCAGTATCTCTCTGATAGTTTTGCCCTGATGCTCCACCACACAGCTGTACTCGTTCTTCTTCAGCTCATCAGGAGAAACTCTGAGGGTGCTGGTCTTCTGAAAGGTCCCGTCCTCATTGGGAAGAAGTTCACCAAGATCCACATCCTCATCATGATCTTGTCCGTTTCTCTGCCAGGAGATTGTTACTTCTTTGGGGTGAAAACCTGTAGCATGACACGAGACTTGAGAGGAAGAAGACTTCTTCAGCAGAGACACCTGAGGAGAGACTGAGAGAGAGACAAGATGATTAATAAAGATATTGAATAAGAAAATTAGACAAAGCCTACAACATACAAATAAAGTAATTGCTATACATTTCTTCTCATAATCTGTTGTATCAATAGCTTTATCAGATCATTATAAAAAGCTAATTTTTCAAAGTTTGATTGAAACCTTTTTTTTTCAGTGTGCATACGCAATAAATTCTTTAATTCTTTTGGATTATTGTTTCACAAAATTCAGTTTGCTTATATGTTGTGTTGTAGTTGATAAAAAGCCCTTCACAAATACCAAACTATGTGTAATAATATTATTCTGCTGAGGAATACATATTTTCACTTCATTCTGTATTATCTGTTTTCTGGCAGCACACTTCTTAAACTAGATCTGGTACAGATACTCCAGTGATGCCCAACATGTAAAATATGCAGGTTTATATCATAAATATCTCTTGTATGACATTTACATTCTGTTCTCTTTTTTAAGCAGATGAATGATGTTTTGTGATGCATATAAGGGCTCTATTTCTTGCTAAAAATGTGAATGCAGTTATGATAAGTGCTCACTGTGCAGTGGTCTGCAGTGACCCAGAAACTGATATAATTACCTTTTCTCTCCAGAGTGCTCTTGCCATAACCCACATACTTCTGCAGCCACTCAATGCATATGTTCTCCAGATATGCTTTCCGTTGTTCTGCAAAAGCTTTATCAGCATCCCAATTGAGTTTGGTAATGACAGCTTGAGGATTAGCAGCAGTCCAGGTGAGGGTGCCCATATCCAGACTGAGGAAGTCCTCTCCATCATAACCGTCCTGCCTGTATCCTCGTTTGGTGCCATCATCATCAATCTCACAGCCGTACATGCGCTGGAATGTGTGAACACCTGAGAAACAACACAGATCATTATATCACTCACCATTCCTCACTTTCTCGAATACAATCTTAAAGACTTGATAATTAAGCAGAATGTTTTCCAGTCTTCTTTTTCTACACAAAAACAAACATCAACACAAAGATGAGAGCAATTATGACTGGCTAATGGAACTGGTTGGTACTAATATATACAAGCATCCAGGAAAAGTGAATAGACAAATGTGTCTGCATATAAACATCAATCTTGTGCACGTGCGTACGCTGAGTTCACAAAATCAAAATATTTAATAGCTCGAGGTTATTCAGTAAAAGATGAAAGTAAAAATCAATGTGAGCTATTCCAATGAGAATCAGATTTGCGTTTAGACGCAGGTCAGACGTCCAGATATCAGATATGTATCCGATATTTAGGATGATCCATAGACAGAAATGCAATATAATATACATAACTACGTTTTCAGAGGAGTATAAAGACCTTACTTAATGAGCCGTTATGTTTTTATTACCTTAGAATGAGCGATTTATAACTACATATACCGTGGGTCCCCTCACATGGAAGTCACCATCATGTTTCTACAGTAGCCCTTAACGGACAAACTGCTCTACAGAGCGCGTATCGTCACTATGTTGTTCTCGCGAAAAAACACTGACACAATGATGAACAAGTAACAGTAATATTCGCAATGACATCGTTTATTGAATAATTAAGTAAATATAATTCCTTAATTTACCTTTGTAAAGAAACCTCATTGCTCTCTGCGGTCTCAGACGACGGCATCTTAGCCCTGTATCGGCCACCGTAGCTTCTCTAAAGGGAGGGGTGAGCGGGGGACTGAGCCGTTGGTTGCAATTCACAAACTCAACCGCTAGATGACGCTAAAAACTACACACTGCACCTTAAGACCACATTTGAAAGCGACTGAATGGATGCAAAAGAATCAGATCTTGTGCGGATTTTTCTGTTTGTGAGTAAAAAACATCAAAAATTTTGTGCAAACATTTCAGACACAGATTGCTATGTGGTTGCTAGGTGTTTGCTAGGAATTTGCTGGGGTGTTCTGGGTGGTTGCTAGGGTGTAATGAGTAGTTGCTAGGGTATTACTATGTAGTTGTTAGGTCTTAAATGAAAAGCATGTGTTTTATTTCCTTTTATATCACAACTGTATTCCTGCAGTATTAAAACTGCATTTAAATGTGACTAAAGTTCAGCAGGTCAGCTTTTTTTTATTTTCAGCAAAATCAGTGTAATATATTTTTGTTCAATAATATATTTTTATTTTTAGAAAATTTCATGGTAGTAATTAATATTTATGCAATAATTATAAACAATATTTTCTCATTGAAAATAATACAATTTAATTTCTAATATTTTCATCTCATCTAAAGCATCTCTGTTCACACATTTCACTTTTTCTCCTCTGTTTCTGAAGCAGAACCAGTTAATTTCTTACAAAAGAAGAACTATTAAGAAGATATTAAAAGACAAAAATCTGTTGCTTGAGAAACAGTTTAAAAAGCCTGAAGTTTGAAGTAGTTTTAAATTTGAATTGCTTTTAAAAGCTTGAAGTTTGAACACCTGAAATGTAACTTTGTTTTATTTTCAGTAAAATTATTATAATATATTTTTGTTCAATAATATTTTGTCTTTTTTATTTTATATTTTGAGAGAATTTCATGGTTCTAATTAATATTTATGCAATAATTATGATCACTTTTTTCCCACCGAAAATAAAAACTCATTTTTTTTCTAATATTGTCATCTCATCTAAAGCATCTCTGCTCACACATTTTTATTTTCAGTAAAATAAATGTAATATATTTTTGTTCAATAATTTTTTTCTTTTGTAATTTGAGAGAATTCCATGGTACTAATTAATATTTATGCATTAATTGTGATACATTTTTTTGATCAATGATCAATTACAGTTTTTCTCGATTGCTAAAACACTATAACCAGGCTTTTGAACTAAAATTTCAAAACCATAACGTCATTTTTAATAAAGCACACCCATTTCCCTAAACTATAAACATATTCCCCTGCTTCGACACATGAGTCAGGTTTGGTGATCTGTTCCTGCAAAACTCTCCACAAATCCTTCATTTCTCAGTGTTTACACCATGTGTTCATTCAGAAAGCATAGCATTCAATATTGTTCACTCAAGTCTGCACAGTTTGAGCTCAATTAGCACACAATCACAAGAGGAAACACTAGTCCAAATCTATCACACACCAATCAGATCCTTCGATGGAGATAAAGAGCTAAAGTCAGCTCAGTGTTTCTCAGAGGCTTCGGTGTGTTTCTCAGATCAGAAATCAACTTCTCAAAACTACTCGTTCAATCGAGTCACTTCTGCTCATCATAAAAATGTTCTCATTCTTTTGATCAAGTTGTGATTGCTTTGGTACATTCATGAACTGATTATGTACATTTGTCTGTGGTTTCCTACATTATCAGTTACTATTGTCATGTTGCTCAAGATGTATTATATAGTTCTCTGTGCTATAGTCTTTCACTCAAAACATCTAGTTATTAGTTCATCGTAGAAGTCATTAGATGCTAAATGGTTGATCTAGTTGTCATAAACTGTCAAGCAAAAGCACACACACTAATTATAATGATTTTTGTTGTTGTTTGCTGTTTTGTACTGTACTCTACTGTACATTAAATTAAGGAATAAAACACATGCTAATGCATTTGTTGTGTTCATCATGTGAAAAGGTTTTTTTTGGGGGGGGGGCAAAAGCAACACTTATTAGCTGTTTTTGTTATTGTTTTGACTTTATCTCATCAGCGTGTAAGACTGTGTTGTAGTGTGTGTGTTTCTGAGGGTTTGTGTGTCGTGTCTGAGAGCAAAGTTTGGTTTTTCAGCAAGATTGAGTTGTTTCGAGTGAAGAGCTTCATTTTGAGCTGAATATAGGAAGTTTGGGGAATTGAGTCAGAAGTTATGGATTCGTGTTTAGAGTTTCTCAAAAAAAGAGGCATAATTTCAAGAAAAGTGTTTAAAGCAATCGAGAAAAACTGTAAAAGCTCAAAGTTTGAAAGTCTTTCAGACACAGGTTGCTATGCGGTTGCTAGGGCGTTCTGTGTGGTTGCTAGGGCATTGCTAGGCATTTACTATAATGACCCGGATGGTTGCTAGGAAGTTGCTGTGCGGTTGCTAAGGTACTCTGGTTGGTTGCTAGGAAGTTGATAGGATGTTTTAGGTGATTGCTCGGTGGTTGCTAGGGTGTCCTGGGTGGTTTCTAGGGTGTTGCTATGTAGTTGTTAGCGCTTAGCATGTTTGCTAGCTTGTTTCTAGCCCCTTTCAGCCCTTTGTTCGCATGTTTATAGCATTTTTAGATGTTGCTCACATCATTTAACACAGTGCTGTTCTGTTTTAGCATGATTAGCACACTGTTAGCATCTTTTAGCATATCGCTAACATGTCCTCGGCTAGTTTAGGCTTTAATCTTGATCAGAGCAGTGAATCGCTCAGACTCTCGTGATGAAGTGAGTCAGACTGAATGTTTTTGTTCGCTGCAGAAGTGAATCATAAACTCTGATCAAACTCTCATCTGACGAGTCGTTTACAGCAGAACTGGATCTGAAGCTGGATTCCTGTGGGTTTGTGACTCTGATCCTGCTGTGAGACTCAGAGTTTGTTGAGCTGTTGTCTGAAGTGTTTGTGTGACAGATCTGTGTTGGGCTTCATCTGATCAGACTCGGTTCACAATCAATGCTATTGTTGTTTAAAACCTCACAATTATTAAATATGTGGCCAGTTAATTAGCGTCCCGTTACAGAATATAAGCCTGTTGTTTACGCCTCACAGAACGCGTCACGGTCGAAAGCCCGTCCCTTTCCTTCATTACATTTACATTTATATTTATTCATTTAGCAGACGCTTTTATCCAAAGCGACTTACAATTGAGGAATACAAGCGATTTATCATAACGAGACAAATAAACGCAGTGCTTGCAATACAAAGAGTCAGATTAGTACAAGCTAGACATGGAGCCCTTACGAAAATTAACCATAGTTTTATTATAGTAAAAGTGTAGTAACCATGTTTTTTGGCGGATTGATTACCATTTGTATAACCACAGTTTTACAAATACCGTGGTTAAACTATGGTTAGTGTAGCAACACCATGGTTAATTTGTTGTTACCATGGTTTAACTATAGTAACAGTGTTTTTTTGGCTTTATTTGTGGTAAAACCATGGTTCATTTTTGTAAGGGAGAGATTAAGAAAAGAGAAAGCAAAGTGTTTTTTCCGTTGCTGTGGATTACAGAGGTATGTTTTCTCCGTTAGCTTTAGCTGTCAGAGGTATGTTTTCTCTGTTAGCCTTTAGCTTTAGCTGTCAGAGGTATGTTTTCTCCGTTAGCCGTTAGCTTTAGCTGTCAGAGGTATGTTTTCTCTGTTAGCCGTTAGCTTTAGCTGTCAGAGGTATGTTTTCTCTGTTAGCCGTTAGCTTTAGCTGTCAGAGGTATGTTTTCTCCGTTAGCCGTTAGCTTTAGCTGTCAGAGGTATGTTTTCTCTGTTAGCCGTTAGCTTTAGCTGTCAGAGGTATGTTTTCTCCGTTAGCCGTTAGCTTTAGCTGTCAGAGGTATGTTTTCTCCGTTAGCCGTTAGCTTTAGCTGTCAGAGGTATGTTTTCTCTGTTAGCCGTTAGCTTTAGCTGTCTGCAGCAGGTATTATTCAGTGATTTCACTGGTTTAGTGTAACATTACTGAGAGACTGCGTGTGGTTTGCTGCTTTCTCTCAGGAAAGCCCAGTGTTTTGTGTTTGAGGCGTCGAGGGAGCTGGGTTTAGTTTAGCATGAGATATAGTCTTGTGTTTCAGGGAAGTTATTGTACGAGTTCTGTATTCGCTGTCGTGAGTATTATATCTTCAGATTAGCTGAATTACTCATTAGTTTTAAAATGACAAACTGTTAGTTAAACAGTCACAGTGAAATAATTAATAGACGCGTCACAGTCCAGCTGCTTCTGCTCTGATGACATTAATTCATCTTCATTCATGTTGTGTTCAGGTGTCTGTGTATCAGTCACTGAATCAACTACAGACAGATTGACAGATAATGTAAAGTGTGTTTGTTCTCAGCTGTGCTGCGTGTTTAGTTTAATCACAGAAACTCAGAGCGGTTTAAAACAGCAGAGAAGAGCGACTCGTGTGTTTCGTCTACAATCTGAGGATCAAACATCTTAAGAAGAACAGAAGAACCTGAAATCACCTGCTAACAGTCCTCAGAGAAAACACAAGAGAAACTCATTAAATCATGTCTGAATGAGAAAGATGTGTGAGGGTTTGTTTTAGGTTTTGAGGTAGGCTATAAAAATATTAGTAGCTCAGTATAAAAGCAATAGAAATCAATGGAATTAATCTGTGGCTCAAACTGATCAAGCCTCAAGTTTGAAGTAGTTTTAAATTTGAATTGCTTTTAAAAGCTTGAAGTTTGAACATCTAAAATTTAATTATAATTTTTTTCAGTAAAATCAATGTAATATATTTTTGTTCAATAATATTTTTTCTTTTGTATCTTGGGAGAACTTCATGGTACTAATTAATATTTATGCATTAATTAATATCAATTTTTTCACATCAAAAATAACACATTTTTTCCCCTAATATTTTCATCTCATCTAAAACATCTCTGCTCACATTTAACTTTTTCTCCTCTGTTTCTAAAGCAGAACCAGTTCATTTCTTACAAAAAAAGAATAATAATCAAATGATTTGACGTTTGGTTCAGTCGGTTCGTCTTCCTCTGATGCTGACAGACACTGAACTGAAATACTCAGAAAGTGTTTCCTAACCACTGAATCTACAGCAACACAGCAAAATAAATTATTTTTAACTGCAATGTGAGTTTATCATCTAAATGTATTATGATGAGAGAGAAAGACTGGTTTTTGTGAAATAATACAAAGACAATAAACAGACATGATTTCTATTGCGATGTCCTCTGGATGAACACGATCAATCAGTGTATTCTGACTCACGAATCAACGACTCTTATGAACCGGTTTGACTGAATCACTCACTGAATGAATCGTTCTGAGACGCTGTCGACTGATTCACTGCAGCGGATCAAATCAAACTGAAGCATGATCTGTTTCTGTGTTGTGTGTGTTTTACGCTTCTGTGACTCAAATCAGTGAAGTTACTGACTGATTGTTAAAGACGAACATTAGGAAGAATGTTCTGTCATAATAAATGCTACTTTCATTTAAAAAGAAAAGTTGCCAAAAGTAGTATTGATTATGCTTAATATTTAGGATCAATTATTCTTCAAGTACTTAAAGAATCATTAATGGAATCAGTTAATAAACTGGAACCTTAAATTCCTTATGATTCCTGTCACTACTCATCTATTATTTTACTGATCAAGATGTTTCCATCCGAAGTTACGAATTAAACTTATGCGCAAAATTGAAATATCACATAAAACATTAGCGAATAAAGCACTGTTTCCATCCAGTGAGCTGAAGAGAACAAAATCATCACTTCCTGATTAACATGCGCTAAATATCACAAAGATAAAATTAATTTGCTGCAGCAGGAGAAGGCACTGTATATAATAACTTTTGTAAACAATAAATCACGAGCTTCAGAGCGCAGACGAAACACGGTCATGTTTTCTTATTTTCACAGTCTGCTGTTTGTGAACACAGTTCTGGGAGTTAATTATAACGAAGCACTTTAACGAGACTTTGCTCAAGCATTTTAAAATGAAAAATCATTTCAGACGCTGTGAACGAGATTGAGTCCAGTTATGCGTCCCGTCGCAAACTCACACGTGTTTTCTGATGTGCATTAAGAGATTTATTCAGTAAAAGTGTTTCCATCGTAGTTTCTGCGCATGTTTTCTTACCGGATAACAAATTTATCCGACTTAGTTGAGTGCATACGTTTTTTATGTGCATTTTTATGCGATATCCCAAAATGTGCATAAAAATAGGTGGATGGAAACATATAAAGCAGAGTTTTCTGGACAGCAGAGAGCAGAATCTCTAAAGTGACCATGATATTAAAATCAAACCAGAACTGCATTTGATTGATCTCAGAGCAAAACTAGATCAAGTTGATCAAGATCAGCTCTGATGCTGCTTCAACAGAGACTCGTCTGAGAGTTTAATACAGTTTTAATAGTTGATCGCTCTGCAGCAGAGACACAGATGTGTGTCTGTTTACATTTGAATCTTCTGACAGTTGAGATTCAGTTGAGTTTCAGTTGAGATTCAGTTGAGATTCAGTTGAGATTCAGTTGAGTTTGAACGGACTCAACATTCCGAACACTGAAATGAATGAAAGTCAATGAGATTCTTGATCATCTGCTGCAGGAAAACTGTCTGATCAGTTAGAAAAGATAAAATAATAAACAAATTAATCAGCTTAAGTCAGGAAAATCACACTAATGGCTTCTCAATTCATTAATTTATTATTGATTATTTATTTTATTTGAAATGAAATGATATTTGAATTGATCTGTATGTCTTTCTGTCTCTCTTCACTGGGTTCAGTGTGTCTCTGTGACTCTGAGCTTCTCGTTATAGTTCATTATTCATTAGAAACAATGAAAGTCCAGCTGAAAGACCAGTTTAGACCTCGCTGTCTACATAGGGAGCTTCTTCTGAAGCAGCGACTGAAACAGAGCTTCATAAGAGACTAATGTGGAGTTCACTCATCTTTCTTTCACAGCAGTGAGGGAAACATTGGCTGACAAAATTAGACTTTTGTTTACATTCGATAAAAATGATCATAATTTGATGACGTGTTTTATTCACATCAATCATACATTGTGTGGGTCACTATAAAGTTAACTCTGTTCTCGGTTCTCAGTTGGCCTTCACTTTCTTCTGTTCAGGGAGAAGAGGATTAATTTACGCTCACACATTTTACTTTTTCTCCTCTGTTTCTGAAGCAGAACCAGTTCATTTCTTACTAAAGAAGAACTTGATTAAAAAGATTGTCAAGACAAACTTTATGTTGCTTGAGAAACAGTTTAAAAAGCGTGAATTATTATATATAAGCGTTATTATAATATATTTTAGTTCAATAATATTTTGTCTTTTTTATTTTATATTTTGAGAGAATTTCATGATTCTAATTAATATTTATGCAATAATTATTATCACTTTTTACCACCGAAAATAATAACTCTTTTTTTCTAATATTTTCATCTCATCTAAAGCATCTCTGCTCACACATTTTTATTTTCAGCAAAATCAATGTAATATATTTTTGTTCAATAATATTTTGTATTTTGATACAATTTCATTGTACTAATTAATATTTATGCAATAATTATGATATTTTTTTTCCCACCGAAAATAACAACTTTTTTTTTCTAATATTTTCATCTCATCTTAAGCATCTCTTTCAATTTCAATTTCAAAAAATGTCATTTGTCCCCGAGGGGCAATTCAAAGGCATATTGAGCAGCATTCCAAGAAAGACAACACTTTTTCAGACAAACACACAATGTACAAATAAATAAGTAAATTAAAAAAAAGGAGAATTTAAAAAGTATAAACAAGAATTGTAGATTTCCAGCAACTATGTCTTTACATTACAATATTATTGCAATGATAATGGTAAACAATATTAATGACAATAAATAAAAGCAAAGATAATTTGGTTCTGTACAGTAAGAAGGAGTCCTAAAAGTGCATAATAAAAAATAAGGAGAAGAGTCTCTGTTAGGAGTCTGTAAAGAATGGAATAAAAAATGAATATTAAGTTTAGGAATTTAAAAGCAGAAAGGCTTTAGGAACAAAGGTGGCCCTCGTCCTCTGAGCTCTGCAGACGGGAGCGAAGCTGTCCTCCAGACGAGAGCCACTCAAAGCTGAGTGAAGAACATGTGAGGGGTCTTTAATAATCCTGCTTGCTGACCTGAGTGTGTGTTGATCATGTTTGTGTGTAAGAGATCTAACAGACACAGAGCACACTGTGACACTCTGCAGCCGGTCTCTGTTCTGAGACGAATAGACTGAAACCAACAAGTTCTGGAGAATGAGACGAGACTCTCAATGAAAGAGTAATAAAAGCACAACAGAATGTCTCCAAAGGAACTAAGTTTCCTCAAAAGATATTGCCGCGGCCGACACCTCCTAAGAATCTCCTCTGTGTTGCAGAGATTGACCAGAACCCTCTGAGACCCGTTGGTCAAGAAGTCCAGCGTCCACATAATTAGCCGCTCGTCCAGAAGAAAGCGAGAGAAGAGTTTAGAAACCAAAATGTGAAGCTGCAAGGTATTGAATGCTGAAGAGAAGTCAGCAAACAGAAGTCGGACTGAAGCGTCGAGGAGCTCCAGGTGTTTGTGAACACATCTATAATAACTGTTTAAGCGTCTTCAACACCTCTTTCTGCACTACACGTGAGCGCTTGTGCTCCTAAATTAAAAAATTTAGGAGCACGGTCAAAAATTTAGGAGCACCTTCAAATCAATAATAAAAAATTCTGATCAAAAATTAACCTTCCCATTACGAGGTGATATTTGACTCCTTAAAGTGATTTACAGGGAATTTTGTTTTTACCTTTGTAATGGCATTTTTCTAACTTTATTAAAAGTATGTCATCTTTTATGTCAAATTCGAAAAAATATATTTATAAGCTTTTTATCATTTCTAATTAAAACAACAGAATAAAAACAAGTAGAATAAGAAGTAGAATAAGATAACAATCAAATGAAATCAGTATTTAGGAAATATATTTGCACTACAAAGGTGGCACAGAAGAACACACAAGTGGCTTGTAGATGTATTTTCACATGTTTAATGAAGTTGCATAAGTGCAATTAAATTAATAAATTCATGTTGAGGTTAATGTTTTAAATATATAATTTTGAATGTAGAAATATTAAATTATTTAAATAACAGAAAAGATAAATTACAAAATTAAACAAACTGCCAAAAGGTGGCGGTAAGTCACTGATTTTATCACTGAATCATTAATTTAATTGATTCGTTCGAACGACTGATTCATTCAGAAATGAAGTACTTGCCTGCGTCCCAATGTGCATACTATCCATCCTAAATTCTGTAATATTAGTCATTTTCAATAATATTTAGGGCACAGAGGGTGGATAGTATGCACATTGGGTCGCAGACCGTGACTGTCTTTATGAAAGGGTAATTGAATCATTGAATCATTGACTCACTAGATTCGTTTAAAAACGTAGTTCATTCATAAACGAAACATCGCTGTGTTTGAATGGAGATGCGCAGCGGCTTGGCTGGGACTTTGTTTGAAACTATTTTCGTTGATGAAATAGAGCAAAATAAGACAATAGTGTTGTAGTCAGACAATATAAGTCACTTAATATTAACTTCTTGTTTAATGAACTGTTGTATTAAATCAATATCACATTTGCAAACTCCCTTAATAATCATTAAAAGCTATCACTCATCTTAGTTCATCGAGATCTCACACAACTCCATTATAATCAACGAAGCTCCTTACACAGTGAATCTCTTATTTACACCCTGTCTACACTTTTTTTGTTATAATGAGAGAATATGTCTGTGATGCATTACTCAACGCTGCAAAAACACATAAGTAGGTTAGAAACCTTTAAAGCTCCCACAAACACAAATATGCTGATCAGGTCAGTCGCACTTGCTGCTCCTAAATATTGTTTCATAGTCGCAGGCAGTAGTTGGTCTCCTAACCAGTGTTGCCAACTTAGCAATTTTGTTGCTAAATTTAACAACTTTTCAGACTACCCTAGCAACTTTTTCTTCCAAAAGCACCTAGCAACAAATTTTGCAATTTTTTTAACATTTATTTGGCAACTTTTAGCAACTTTTGATAAGTGACTCAGACAATAAAAAGATTTTTCATCCAAATTACACAAAAATAAAACCAAAGATGCCTAGCAGTACACACATCACGTGAATTGAGTTAGCTGCTATTTGCAATTCTTCAATTTAATAATAATAATAACTGAATAATTGTTCATTTATGATACACTTTGTTAGTAGCTTGTACTTGCGATTGTTGATCAGTTAGTATGCTGTAAGAAAAATGGTAAAGATAGGCTACTAGTAATTTTCCAGGATGTTATCCATTATCCATTGTAACCCCCGAAACACAATGCGTAATTTAAAATGCAGGTAAAAAACCAATACGGAAAATTCTTTCATATTAACATAGTAGTAGATTGTGCCCTATTTTTACAGCCTTTTCTTGGAGTGTAGCATACTAACTACTAATACACTGCTTAAAGCATAATTGTTGAGAATGTTATATTACTAGTTTACTAGCTATAAAAATATATATATATATATATTTTTAAAAAAACTTAAATTGTAATCATTCAAAAATGTGTGTTCTATAATTCAATGTATTTTAAAATACAGTTATTTATATTTTAATATTATATTATGCATATTATTTTACAAACAAATCTAAATTAACATATATAAAAATATATATTTTTGCTGAGATTTGATGTTGTGACACAATTTTGCGCCGTGATTACGTAATGACGTCATCGCGCAATGACATCACAATGTAATTTAGCAACTTTTAGCAACAAACTGACCTTCCTTTAGCAACTTTCTCTGAACATTAGTTGGCAACACTGCTCCGAACAGCTGGTGTATCTGCTGGAGCGAGCAGGATAGTGTGGTGTAAAGGGCTCCTGCGGGACCCAGCCCAGATCTGGCGGGAGCGGGCAGTTTTAGCTTTGCTTCGGTCAGAAAGTTTCACGGGAGACTCGCGGGGAACGATGGGATTTGGCGTGTAATATAAACGGAGTCAACACACGAAGTTGAGAAGAACATTAAAGCGGCTGTTCACTCGACAAAAGCAAAGCAAGGCAAGACATCTGGAAACAATTCTCAAATCTCACAAAAAATTTTTTTTAAACTTTGTAAGTTGCGATAAATGTGCAAAAGTGTTCGTTTACAGCTAACATAAATCTGGCAGCTCAGGCGACACCTATTTATCTCAGTTCTATGTGTTTATTTATTTAATAAGTTAAAGTTTTTCATATTGTGCTTTGGCTTATTTACTTAAACTGTTTGTTAGCAGTTAAACTGTTTGTTTAGTTAATCGTTTGGTGCGTGTGAATCATGCAGGAGTTTAAACACTGAGGTGCCGCTGTGGCTTTGTTTTAACGGTTAATGTTTATAACGATAATAAACAAATACCCGATGTTTTTGTCATGTGTGGTGCTTTGGTTTAGCATTACTTCATCTTATTTAAACGCAATCATGTTTAAAGCCTGTTATTCTGGATGTTAACTTGAACTAATATTTAGTCTGAGTATTTGTGGACATTAAGGGGAAGTTGCTGAAGGAAGGTCGATTTGTTGCTAAAAGTTGCTAAATGTCGGTGTGACGTCACTGCGCGATGATGTCATTACGTAATTGTGTCAAAATTGTGTCTCTGCATCAAATTCCCAGCAAAAAAATACATTTTATATATGTTAATTTAGTTTTGTTCGTAAAATAATATAAAGGCATAATATAATATTAAAATGTAAATAGCTGTTTTTAAATACATTAAATTTGTGAAAACTTACACATTTTTGAACGATTACAATTTAAGTTTTTTTATAAGCTAGTAAACAAGTAAAACTACACATTGTGAACAGTTATAGTTTTAATCATGTGTTAGTAGTTAGTTATTGTGCTACACTTTAAGAAAAGTCTGTAAAATAGAGCACAATCTACTCTGTTAATATGAAGGGATTCTCTGTATTGATTTTTCCACAGGTTTTTTACCTGCATTTTTAATCACGCATTGTATTTTGGGTTTTGGGGTTTCAGCAGATAATGGATAACGGATAATGTCCTGGAAAATTACTAGTAACTTTTACATTTTTCTAGATATTTTTCTTACAGTGTATGAACTGATCAACACTCACAAGTACAAGCTATAGTATACTAACAAAGTGCATCATAAATGAACAATTTTTAAATTACAAAATTATTTTTTAATATATTATTAAATTGGACAATTGCAAATAGCAGCTAAATTAATTGATGTGACGTGGAAACTAGGGGTGGGACAATAAATCGATATGGCGATATATCACGATCCTTCTCCATGCGATACGAGAATCGATATCTGGCGCCAATTATCGATATTTTAATTAATACAATAAGGTGCTCTAAATAGATTTCATCCCTGTTCACAGCGTCTAAAATGTGTGGAAATCACGGCCGCGCCATTTCCAGCTTTCCAAAAGCGCTCTGACTCTGAGCAAGTTCCATGAACCGTGTTCTCTATGAAGATGGGGAAGCACGAAGAACCGAAGGATAAACAGATTTCCAGCCACTGTATTAGCTTTACTGCTATATAGGCTATATATGTTTATATAGTGTCATAGGCACCGATCACGTTATTATTGCAGAGCGCATATTTAGTTCATGAGTAGCCTAACCTCTCCGCTCGGATCGCAGGTGTATTTCCCTCACTATATGAGTGAGAGAGAGCGCCGCCGGTGCGTCCAGTTTTATATGAACAAAAATGGATGATCTCCCTCTCTCAGATATTACAAGTGCGCGTTATGCAGTGTGAACAGTGGGCACCGGCAGAAACAAATCTGCACCTATGGCATGGAGGACGAAACAAAACCTTGTCAGAGCCACAATGCGGCGCAATAGTGTGCAGTGTGTGTGCTTCCCACGCATCTACATTTGAAATAACGAACCTGAGCGTGCAAAAGACGTGATGTGAACGGCTATTTCTTCGTGTGGACCTCCGTTTTTATGATGAGAGGAGTAGAAAGGTTGAGAAAGCACTCCAGGTAAATTTTGAAATGTACCAGGTTTATATTATATCGATCTATCTATCTATTTTTTCTTTCTGTTTGATAAGCAGTTAAATGTGTTTGTTTACACACAGAGAAAAAGAAAAGTGTAAGCTTTTAATAAGCCCAAGAATAATATGATTAATTTAGCCTACTCAACATGATAAAATAGATTTACAGAACTTTGTTTTTGCTGTTTTCTAACAGTTTGGACTTGAATAAAGAAAGAGAACTTGCACTTAACCTTTTCACAGGCATTTTGTTTAGACAGATATCGTGATGTATCATTATAGGATTTTCTAGAAATATATCGATTATCGCTGTATCGTGATATTATTGTTATCGTGAGCTATGTATCGTGATTATATCGTATTGTGAGGTACCCTGCGATTCCCACCCCTAGTGGAAACCAGGCTGTTAGACGCAATAGTCGAGGAGTCACGGTGAAGTAAACAAAATGCAACTGCACCCAAAGTACGTGACTGAATCGTGAATAAAATAGCGCTAGGTTCAAAAGAAACAAAACGCGCTGTCCTCAGAAGCAAAACCAGTTCATTTCTTACAAAAGAAGAACTAGATTAAAAAGATATTAAAATCAAGCTTTCTGTTGCTTGAGAAAGCAGTTTAAAATGCATTAAATTTGAATTATTTTTTAAAAGTTTGAACATCTGAAATGTAACTTTGTTTTATTTTCAGCAAAATCAATGTAATATATTGTTGTTCAATAATATTTTTTATTTTTTATTCTGTATTTTGAGAGAATTCCACGGTACTAGTTAATATTTATGCATTAATTGTGATCAATTTTTATGATCAACGGTCAATTACAGTTTTTCTCGATTGCTAAAACACTATAACCAGGGTTTTAAACCACTGATCTATATAGATCAGAGTTTTAAACTAAAATTTTAAAACCATAACACCATTTTTAAAAAAGCACACCCATTTTCCTATAAACACTTTTCCCCTGCTTTAAAGGGGTCCTATTATGCTCTTTTACGAAGTCTTGATTTTGTTTTGGGGGTGTACTAGAACATGCTCTCATGCTTGGTGGTTCGAAAATCACAATTTACATTATTACAATACCTTTCTCCCCAGCCTGGCACAAACGGCTCGATTAGTTCCGGGTTTGATGAAGGCCCGCCTTCCGAAAAACTAAATGTGTTGTGATTGGTTAGCTGTCCCAGTGCGTTGTGATTGGTGAACAGCTTAGACGGTGTTTCAGTATTGCCCCGCCCCTTGCCAAAGCAGCAAGTTCGTCAATATTGCATATCAATTCAGACCCCGAGAATATTGAACAAGAGGATCGTGCAGAACCTTTGCACGCACGGATATTGCAAGACATATTAGAGTGGTAACGTCATTGTTGTTGTTGTTTTTTTTGGCTAAATCACGTTTTAGATACGATGTCAACAACAGCTTAAAAATAACTGCATTTACTATGTACAGATAAGTGCAATGGTAATATGTATTATGTTTATTGTTCTTTAATTCTAACATTATAACATGAATTGCACTGAAACTGTTATACAGTTGAATTTATTTATACCATAGTCCCACAGACTACACTATTTGTGGCCGCATATATATGCAAATCAATTCTCTGCCAGCGGGAGGCGCAGTTGGAGCGGGAGAGCTCGAGGTTTCCCCGGTAACGCTGTACACAAAACAGAGCTCCGCTCACAAACGCTGCTTTATCAGACATTATATGCCAGATTAAATGAAAATGACATCCAAAATTCTCTGAAAACAGTTAGTTTCCATCAGAAATACAGTGATATAAAAACACCCGCACTTGGTTTCGATTTTGAAACGTGCAGAGCTCAACCAAGCGTTCTCGCAGGATTTACAATTTGTGATGTCATAAATACAGGAAAAGAACTTTGTAGTCCAAACGAGCCGTTCGTTGTAGTTCCTGAAAAGGGATTTTTTTTTTTTTTAAACGAAATATCTCCCTTTGGAGTGGACTTTGAGATTTGTAACTTTGTAGATCGTTATATGCCCAAACATACACCCTACACACTGACTAACATTCAAAAAGTGAAAAAGCACAATAGGACCCCTTTAACACACGAGTCTGAACTGTTCCTGCAAAACTCTACACAAATCCCTACATTTCTCAGTGCTTACAGCATGTGGTCATTTAGAAAGCACTTGCATTCAATATTGTTCACTCAAGTCTGCACAGTTTGAGCTCAATTAGCACACAATCACAAGAGGAAACACTAGGAGTCAAAGTTTATCACACACCAATCAGAAGCTTCGATGGAGATAAAAGGATCAAAGTCAGCTCTCAGTGTTTCTCAGAGGCTTTGGTGCATTTCTCAGATCAGAAATCAACTTCTCAAAACTACTTGTTCAACCTCCACATCATCTAGTCACTTGTGCACATCATAAAAAAGTTTCTCATTCTTTTGAACAAGTTGATTGCTTTGGTTAATTCGTGAACTGATTATGTACATTTGTCTGCGATTTCCTACATTATCAGTTACTATTGTCATGTTGCTCAAAATGTATTATATAGTTCTCTGTGCTACAGTCTTACCCTCAAAACATCTAGTCATTAGTTCATCATATAAGTCATTACATGCAAAAATGTTTGATCTAGTTGTCATAAACTGTGAAGCATATTTTCTACACATTTCTATTAGACTTTTAATAAATTTGCCATGAATTGTTGAAGTGAATCTCGACTTTCACTAATGAAGAGAATATAGATCAACCAATTATAAACAAGCACAAGCAACACTTATTACTGAATGTTTTGAATGTATCTCATCAGCGTGTAAGACTGTGTTGTAGTGTGTGTGTGTGTGTGTGTGTTTAAGTGTTTGTGTGTCATGTCTGAGAGCAAAGTTTGGTTTTTCAGCAAGATTGAGTGAAGAGCTTAATTTTGAGCTGAATATAGGAAGTTTGAGGCATTGAGTTATAAGTTATGGATTTGTGTTTAGAGTTCGCAAAAAAGAGAAAAATTTCAAGAAATGTGTTTAAAGCAATCCAGAAAAACTGTAAAAGCTCAAAGTTTGAAAGTCTCTCAGACACAGGTTGCTATGTGGTTGCTAGGGCATTGCTAGGCATTTACTATAATGACCTGGATGGTTGCTAGGAAGTTGCTGTGCGGTTGCTAAGGTACTCTGGATGGCTGCTAGGAAGTTGATAGGATGTTCTGGGCGATTGCTCGGTGGTTGCTAGGGTGTTGCTATGTAGTTGTTAGGTCTTAGCATGTTTGCTAGCACCTTTCAGCCCTTTGTTCGTATATGTTTATAGCATTTTTAGATGTTGCTCATGTCATTTAACACAATGCTATTCTGTTTTAGCATGATTAGCACACTGTTAGCATATCACTAACATGTCCTCGGCTAGTTTCAGGTTTTAATCTTCATGTTGTGCTTCATCTGATCAGACTCGTGACTAGTGATGCCGGTGTTTAAAACATCACATTTGTGATCCTGGACCACAAAACCAGTCTTAAGTCGCTGGGGTATATTTGTAGCAACAGCCAAAAATACATTGTATGGGTCAAAATGATAAATTTCTCTTTTATGCCAAAATTCATTAGGACATTAAGTAAAGATCATGTTCCATGAAGATATTTTGTAAATTTCCTACTGTAAATATATGAAAAATAAATTTTTGATTAGTATATGCATTGCTAAGAACTTCATTTGGACAACTTTAAAGGCGATTTTCTCAATATTTTGATTTTTTTGCACCCTCAGATTCCAGATTTTCAAATAGTTGTATCTCGGCCGAATATTGTCCTATCCTAACAAACCATACATCAATGCAAAGATTATTTATTCAGCTTTCAGATGATGTATAAATCTCAATTTTGAAAGATTGACCCTTATGGCTGGTTTTGTGGCCCAGGGTCACAATTATTAAATATGTGGCCAGTGAATTAGCGCCCCGTTACAGAATATAAGCCTGTTGTTTACGCCTCACAGAACGTGTCACGGTTGAAAGCCCGCCCCTTTCCTTCATTGCCATAGAGACAGAGCACATTTAGGCCACGCCCACACCGGGGGCGGGGGGGGGTCAATCCAGCACTCTCCATTGACTTTGCATTGCGGGAAGCTGCCTCCTTGTCATTTCCGACTTATAACAAATAACACAACAATGTCTAAAAGCTGCTGTGTGATGAGGTGTACAGCAAACAAGATAAAAAACACAGAACTACGTTTTTATAAGCTGTCAACCCAAAAAAACAAGCATTTATTATGTGTTATTTCATATATGTATTTATATTTACTGCTGGATATTTATTTATTTATTTTTTGTTTTGCTCTGATTTTTGCTAAGTAGAACGAGAGATTTATTAAAACTGTTTTATCTCAGCAAGAACAGCAAGTTCCTGGTGATTGAATAATCTGCAAATAAGCCATGCATTTTCACAGAAATACATAGATACAAAACTGTAATAAAATCAAAGGTCCTTGGGTTTCTCTATTAAAGGAACTAGAGGTAACAATGAAGTTTTGCTTACCTGCAGTTTGATTGAAGCGACTCATAGCCACCTGAATATTGTTCATGAAAGCTTGCTCTGTACCCTTAAGCATCTCAGTGTACTTGTCCCAGTACTGCTGGTCCAAATTCTCAGCCATCCACTGCTGTTTGGGGACCTTTCTCTGTGATGTACTGTCATACATACTGATGACTTCACCATTCAGCATTCCCACATCTACAAACCTTGGAAAGTTTGTAATTCCTGTGGTAGCTGTGTAGAAATATTGCAGGGAATGGGTCGCTGTAAACAAAATATAGTGTTAAAATACAGCTTAAAGACAGTTGACTGGTTAAAATATCTTCTAATATAGTAAAGCTATCGCACTCCGGACATCAATAAATTTTGTTTCATGAAAATGCATAAGCATTGACTGTTATGCGTGGGTTTCAAAGACTTTTATAATATAGGCTATATTGAAAAACACAGCTGTCATAAAATGCCATAATATATTGTGCTCGTTTTTAAAGTACAAAGCTCAAAGTTAAGCATTAAATACTCGAATAACCTATGGAATTTAATCACTATGAATAAACTTAAAAATACTGATATTATTGAAGGCTAAATTAATTTTTTATTATTCATTTTCAAAACAATTCAATCTATTGTTATTTTACTAGCTTGAGCTGAAGTGCCACCTAGCGTCAAAACAGTGTCCGTCATCTTAAATGTGACTAAATACAATGATGCTGAATTTTTTTCATGTCATAGATTTAAAACCATTAATGCATAATAATAATAATAGTGAACAATTAAATAATAATAACGACACAGAAAATCTACTAACTAAATCACAGACCATGAGGAATTACGTTAAAGTTACATATTAAATTACACATTAGGCTAACAATTCATGTTATTTTTTTATTTCAATGTAAAAATAAAATAAATGTATCAAAAACAACCAATTACTTTAACATTCAATATCCTGTAAAATTTTGTTAAATATGCTGTAGATATTAAACAACAATTTTCATTAGGCTACTTACGAGGCGATAGACTGTAAAAAATAAAGATTGAACCTAGAGCCGTCTTGAAGCACTATATGCGTCACAAACGCAACTGTCTGTCACGCATAAGGAAAATCAATCAGTGAATTTTTTTAACTCACCTGCATTTGCACCACATATTCCGAAAACCAGAATAAGTAAGAGACGCATGTTTGTAATGGGGATGTTCAGCTTAAGAAATAATAGTGACTTTCGCTGGAAAATAAGTAGTTAATTCGTATAAAGCCTACAGACCAGCCACGCCTTTTACAGCTACGTACACTCACAGACCAATAGGAATAAACTTAATGAAAACGTCATCAAAATCTAGGGCGATTTCACAAAAGCACGTTTATATTGAAAGCGCAAGCTGGAAAAATGTGCATGATAGATTCAGTGTAATTGTCCTATATATTAAAACATCTATATAGTAGCTTATAATAAAAGGTTTTCGATGCTTTCTCCCCTTATTATTGTTTCTTTCCATAATTGGCGTTGTAGACGTGCACCTCTTTCAGTTTGTTAAAATAACCTAATATTTCTTAATTAAACTAAATTACAATTTGTGTGGCCATAAAGATCCCAAACTGTTTCAAAAATTGAGCAGACAAGGTTCTTTACTCGCTTCATAACTGCAGCTCCCCAAAATCCTCAATATGAAACCCACCTAGCTAATCCTAAAATTGTTTTGATTGAACCCCTTCAATCAAAACAACACCTTATTATTAATCAGATGAAGATGGTCTAAATAGAATCCAAACAAGGGCACGTAACATTTAATGAATTAACTTTGATTTATTAGCTAGAACATTTCATGGATATGTGAATTAATTTTTTCCTTTCACATATATTTATCACTAGAATATATTGAAAAAAATGTCATAACACATTAAATAATATGCAAACATTAAATAATTTAACATAAATATAAGTTAACATTATCCACGAGTAAGACCATCACAACAGAACAGAGTTTAAAATAAAAACAAATGACCTATGACAATAGGATATAGAAAATTCAGCACTGTGAAACTGTTTTACTGTATAATGTTCAAAGAAAGAAAATGATGGCTTTTGAATACGTTGCAATTAATAATACGAAGAGTCCATTTTAACGAATAGCTTTCAAAAACCAATAAACTCTACTTAAATAAAGTCATATAAAAAGCTTCTACTCACCAGCATTGGCGAGATGAACTCCGAGGAGCAGAAGAAATGCATTGCAGAAGAGCATGTTTGTCTTTGACTAAAAATGTGTTCCTTAGAATTGAGCCTGAAAATTTGTCATGTATGCTTCACCATCAGCCTACAATCTAATCTGGTGAAATGGCTCTGCGCGAACACCTAAATAGGGTTACAAATCCCAGCCAATAGATTTTCAGGACAAGTGCAACGTCATCAGTCACTAGGTTGTATTTTTTAGACTGGGTTGATTTCTGAAAGTGAAAACAAAGTGGAACTCATTACCTACTAAAGACCAAGAACACATCATACATCTAGCAAATGGACTTCAGATAATTAATAGTTATGGTCACTACTAAATATGCTTGTGCAAGTGTGACAGAATGATCTGTCACCATTGTTAGTGGCAGAATAATTATCACAGCAAGTTATATCCATATCACAAATTATAGACTATGTTCTGTCAAGATAGTAAAACAACATATAGGGCAACAAGAGGCATAAAACAAAAAAGCAAGGGTCTCAACAAATAGGCTATCAAGAGTTAAGGTTAATAATGTTATAATAAGGTTAATTTTTTTTATTAAAGTTAATAATGCTGTGAAAGTAATGTGAGATAGACAGAAAGTAAAAACAAAACAAAAAACATTACACATACTAGAACAGTTGTGATCTAATTAAGGGATGCAGCAATGGTCTGGTGATTAGGAATATGAGCCATTGTTCTTTTCTGTCATGAGTAGGCCTAATACACATATTGTTACAGATTGTATTAAAAAAAATTTTTTTATAACTATCAACAATTTTCTGTCATATTCACATTATGTTTATTTTCTCATATTGAGATTAAGTTTATTTGCTCAAAATAGCAATTTTTAGAATTGATGATTAATGTATATTTCTTTTGGTATTAAGAGAAATCAAATGATTGAAATCACATATAGACCAAAATATATGTCACATATAGATATTTGATCACATATAAAATAGAGTAGACCTTTTATTACCACATCCTGTTGTACCAGACTTTTAGGTGGGTTTGGACAAGAGTTACAAAGTGACAGCACATGAACAATATAAGCAATTTATCTGACAAAAAATAAATAAAAATAAAACATAATTAATACGTTTCAAATTAGCCTAGAAGAAAAGTACAGGCTAGAACAGAGATATATACGTTTGATATATACCGTTCTCTTATGGGAGAACAGTATATTTAAGTTTATCTTATTGCAGAAAATTGTCAAACATCAGCAGCAGATATTATTAAAGAGCTGTGATTTATACAGCTAGCAAGCCTCCTGTTAAATGACTGATGCTAAAGAAACAATGTTCTGTGTAGGCCTACTTCAAATAATGTAATCCAAAAAAAATTGGACAACATTAGAAATGTGAAATAGTTACATACAGAGTCACAGTTACAATCTCCTCATCTTGGAAGATAACATTTGATTTATCCACAAGGTAATTAAACATTGAATAACATATGATAACTATGGATGAAGAAGTGTTGCATTTATTCAAAGAAAAGTTATAAATAAGAATTATTTGTTCTCCAGTCTGAATGTTTTGCTAAGATCAAGTAGGCTAAATATGATCCAATATGACACACACCCTAATTTGCATTTTGCACTATTTCTAACCTTCTTGTATAAATCCTTAAACTTTTGTTTTGAGCAAAATTAGATAGACCTACACAATTTTCACATAACTCTGAAAAAAATAATAGCCTAATGAAAATAATGAGAACGTAAAAAAGTACACAGGCTGTACAGGTTTGGCTATCTGTTATTACCACCCTACAAAGAGACAATAAGAGATGGTATTTCCCTGTGTCCTCAACTGCACTCTGTTCCGAGAAACCACGTGATATCATGGTAAAGACCAAAAACCTTCAGCAACTTGTTTTGAATGATAATGGTGACTTAGAGCGCCACCTAGTGGCTAGAATATTTGTTTAAAATAAATGTGTGTTTTTTAGTTCATTCACTGAATAATCTGAGAGGTCATACGACCTTAACATGATGTTGCATGTGTCACATGACGATGGAGTATGCTTATTACATTTTAAAATTGGAACAAAATGGTCCATAGACCCACCTTTTTCGGAAAAACTAAGCAGATAATGCGCATGCGCCTCAAACACTCCGTGGAACTGAAAGTGAAACGCTGGAAATTGCACGAAATGTTTTTGGGAAAACCCGACGGACCATGTAACTGGACCAACAGCTAGAGGGCAACGATGTCTGAGATTTCGACCATATACACCAAATTTATCATCGCATTTACATTGTTCTTTGGGGGTAAGTTTTACTGTATGTTTGTAGTCGAGATGGTCTTTGAAAAATGATGTGCGTGATCAATGAACATAATAATGTTTCTTGTTTTGCAGTTTCCGGTTCTGGAGTGCTGGTTTGTCCAGGAGAAACCGGGTCATGGAGGGGGTTTCTCAGTACGGATGAGTCAAGAGAAATCTCTCATGTTCATCAGAACTGAAGCCCACAGTGAAGAGATCTTGTCTGAACTTCATCCTCCTACAGACATCAGTTCATCCAGGATTTACTATGTGACCGGTCAGTGACAGTGCAGCATGTTTAATCTGTAATGTTGACTGTATATAATTTGTAAATAAATTTAATTTACAAAGTCCATCCTCAAGTCAAAAAAGGATTTGTGTAATGTTGTGCTCATGATCTGTATCTACTGTAATGTTTATGATATGGTAGTATAATACAGTATTTAAATTCCTTTTCTATACCAACAAGATCCAGCACTACAACAACAAATGACACAGTATATGGCACATGTTCTAAATCAGGCAACTGTTTGATAATATTTGATCTTTAATGGCTTGTCCTCCTCCAGATCCTGCTAGTACGTTCTGCAGTGCTGCTCTGAATCCACCCAAAGGCTCTGTGAACAAACCCAAGTGTGAGATTAACCCTTTCATGCCTCACGCCTCTATGGTCAGATGGACGTCTGCTCTCACTGACTCCGCCCAAAGTCCAGTCTACCTGCAAGCTGATTGGTTCTCAGTGGCAGCACAAGGGCTTGACGAACAGCTGACGCTGTCCAATATCATGAGAGCACCTTCAGCTTCTAAAGAGCCAAAAGGTAAAGAGTCCAAATTTATCATATATTGCAGAAATAATAATAAATAGCTTTTATATTACTGCATATAATAATATATATTATTATATGAAAGCGAATAAGTCACCAGAAGAGACACTCGGCAGCTCGCGTAAGTGTTGTAACATTTGTTCGCAGTTCTGTTGTTTAAATTATTTACTTGCTGCTAGGAAGGAATAGTTCGTTTTCATACCTATTTCTTTTGTGCACTTTGGTTAAGGTTTATATGTTTGATTGCACTTACTGGTAATTAGAATAGATTAATTTGCGCCTCAGCTAAGAACAAGCCTGTGTAAATTGTGCGAAGTGTTTAAGTGTTTAGTTTCGCCTTGAGCCATTAGCAGAACCCCTTGAAGGTTATTGGCTGGCCGATTTCAGAAGCCGGCCACAGCTGTTTTCACTCTAGTCTCCTAGACTGTATTTATTTGATGTCCGAGCTTTGAGGAAGCGTTCAGCCTCCTCGTGTGAAGACCGACGAGTGTAAAGACCAACGACTTTTTCCTGCGCGACTTTAACCGAGCAACGACACCGAGCACACACTTAAGTATCATTTCTATCTTCTCACACTCTCCTTTCTTGTACTCTATCCTTCCACCTATATCACGTGTTTCCAATCCATTCCGGTTCTCTCTCAAACACGCTCGACCATCACGCGCAGATGGCAGCGTAATCCTGCTAACCTGCGCCCTATCGCTACATCTTCTACTACACCTCTTTCTTTCTCTGTGGGTCTCTGGAATTGCCAGTCAGCTGTCAACAAAGCTGCTTCATTTCTGCTTTTTCCTTACATTCCACACTCAGCATATTGGGCTTGACTGAGACCTGGATTCATCCAGAAGACTCAGCAACCCCAGCTGCTCTCTCTCACAATTTCTCTTTTTCTCACACCCCAAGGCAAGTTGGCCGGGGTGGGGGCACTGGCCTGCTCATTTCTAACAATTGGAAATACTCGACCCACTCTCCCCTATGCAATCATAACTCATTTGAATCTCATGCGATTACTGTAACAGCTCCTATAAAACTACAGATTGTGGTAATTTACTGTCCCCCTGGCCAAATTTTAGCCCCCTTCCTAGAGGAGGCCACTTTTTTCACAGACAAAACAAGTACAATCAGTAACCACTTCTCACCTCCACACACACAGGACCTCCAACCAACCACATCAGCTGTTCAAATTCCCATCTTCTCCTTCTGTCCCCTCACCGAGGCGGAAGTATCAAAACTTCTCCTCTCCAGCCATCCGACAACATGTCCTCTTGACCCAATCCCCTCACACCTTCTCCAAGCAATCTCTCCCACACTCTTACCGGCACTCACCCACATTATTAACACATCTCTCCTCACAGGCATCTTCCCCACAGCGTTCAAGCAGGCTCGGGTAACCCCACTGCTCAAAAAACCTACACTAAACGCTTCTCTTTTAGAAAACTACAGACCTGTCCCTCTCCTTCCATTCGTAGCGAAAACACTCGAACGAGTTGTCTTCAACCAGCTCTCATTGTTTCTTTCCCAGTACAACAAACTGGACGCGAAACAGTCAGGTTTCAGGAGTGGCCATTCAACAGAGACTGCGCTACTCTCAGTCACTGAAGCCCTGCGAATTGCAAAGGCTGAATCCAAATCATCAGTCCTCGTTCTGCTGGACCTTTCTGCTGCTTTTGACACTGTCAATCATCAGATCCTTCTCTCCACCCTCTCATCTCTGGGCATCGCTGGGATTCCACTTCGCTGGTTTGAATCCTATCTCACCGGTAGGTCTTTCAGGGTGGCCTGGGGAGGGGAGGTATCCAAAGTACATCAACTGGTCACTGGAGTTCCTCAGGGATCGGTTCTTGGACCCCTCCTCTTCTCCACATACACTACATCTCTGGGTCCCATCATACAGGCACATGGCTTCTCCTATCATTGCTACGCCGATGACACACAGCTCTATCTCTCTTTTCAACCAGATGATACAACAGTAGCTGTACGGATCTCAGGCTGCCTGGCGGACATCTCGGCATGGATGAAAGCACATCACCTACAGCTCAACCTGGCAAAGACTGAACTTCTTGTCTTCCCTGCCACTCCGACTCTACAGCATAACGTCACGATTCAGTTAGGCTCATCAATAATTACCCCATCATCTTCGGTCAGAAATCTTGGTGTAATATTTGATGACCAGCTGACCTTCAAAGAGCACATTGCAAAGACTGCTCGATCCTGCAGGTTTGCGCTACACAACATCAGAAAGATCAGGCCCTTTCTGACAGAGCATGCTGCGCAACTTCTTGTCCAGGCCCTTGTCGTTTCTAGGCTGGACTACTGCAATGCTCTTCTGGCTGGACTTCCATCAAACACAATCAAACCTCTACAAATGATTCAGAATGCAGCGGCACGACTGGTCTTCAACGAGCCCAAAAGAACCCATGTTACACCTCTCTTTATGTCCTTGCACTGGCTACCGGTTGCAGCTCACATCAAGTTCAAGACGCTGATGCTTGCATACAGAATGACCACAGGCTCAGCACCCTCATACTTCCACTCACTATTACGAATCTACATCCCCTCCAGAAGTCTGAGATCTGCTAGTGAGCGACGCCTTGTGGTACCATCACAGAGAGGCTCAAAATCACTCTCCAGAACATTCTCGTTCACCATTCCTGGCTGGTGGAATAATCTTCCCACCCCTATCTGGAATGCTGGATCCCTGTCAATCTTCAAGCAACAACTGAAAACTCATCTCTTTCGGCACTACTTGACTTCATCCTAAACTTATAAAAAAATAAATAAAAAAAAAACTTTTCTTAATCTTTCTCTTTATCTTTCTCTCCTTCCCTTGCTAGCTTGTACTTATTTGAACAATGACTGTGACTTGGTGTTAAGAGCACTTCCTCTGTCTGATTGCCTCTTCAAGATGAATCGCTTGATGTATTCCCCAATTGTAAATCGCTTTGGATAAAAGCATCTGCCAAATGACTAAATGTAAATGTAAATTTATATTATATACTTGCATAATATATTATATAATAATTGTTTGTAAAGACCCAAAAGGTAGAGCAGGTTTCTCATGTATTGCATAAAAATTGTATTGCATACCTGCGTGTAATATTACATACTTTATATCGGCACAGTAGTTATATAAAAATGATAATAAATGCATACAAGGTCATTTATAATCATTAGTGGTAGTAGTATTATTTGTAGTATTATACATAGTTATACATAATATGTGATTACATATTTGATTTGTATTTTTTAAATTGATTTGCATTCCAATTAGATTTTGCAATCTATATATCTTATGGTGTGATTTCATATTTTATTTTTATTTTAAATTTTAAAAAAAGATTTGCATTCCAATACGATTTTGCAATCCATGTATTTTATAATTTGAGTCATTAAAGGAAGGACTGAACTCTGTTGAACCCTTTTGAGTTAATGAGGGTTAAACACTGTCTTACTTTACTTAATTAATCTCACTTTTCTTCCCTCTCTTTCTTGAAGTCATTCTGAGTGTGTCCAGTAAGACTCCTGTGGTCCGCTCTAGACTGGGAGAACCGGTTCTGTTGGACTGTGGGTTCTGGGTCGATCTGTCTTCTCTTGTTCACGGCTCTGGATTCTCTATCGAGTGGCGCTGTCAGTTCAGGGGTGAAGGACGACTGGTCCTCGCTTACGACGGCAAGAACGATCGGTTTGCAGAGACATCAGAGACCGGAGCAGATATCGACATCACAGGCCTCTATGAGACAGGAAACACATCACTGATTCTGGAAGAAGCTCAAGTAAGACACTCAGGAACTTACATCTGCACAGTTTATCTTCCTCACCTGCTCGCTCAGGTTGCTGTGGACCTGGAGATAATTGGTGAGATGATTGTATGCTTAAATTATTATGCATATGAAGCTGTAGCCACCTAGTTTAACTATTACATTTATAAATAGAATAGTAATCCCTGCCTGTTTTCTCTCCAGAGCCTCCGTCTCTCTCCATCTACCCGTCTCCTCTTCCTCTGCTGGTTCCTGGGCAGGTGCTGCTGGTTCAGTGTGAGGCTTCTGGTTTTGCTCCTCACAATCTGGATCTGAGCTGGGAGTTCAGCGGGGCAGACGGGACGTCCCGCTCTCTGGGTCAGGGCAGTGTAACGGGTCACAGACAGGCGTCTGATGGCACCTTCAGTCAGAGCAGCCGTCTGAAGCTGGACTCGGGGAAGCTGGGACTCGGTCGAGGTGGAGACGTCACCTGTGTGGCCAAACATGAGGGAGGAACACGACGAGCTGCTGCTACACTCAATGTGATCGGTGAGTCATTGACTGACACATGATTATAGTTGTTTTCTGCAGAAGCCAAAAGAGCAAAATATATATTAAAACATGTATTTTTAATATTTCACTAAAGATAGTGATATGTGTTTGTAAATAGCAAGTGAATGATCATTGAAAATTAAGTGGTTCGCCAATAGGTGGCGACAAATGACTTTGTCTTTTGTAAGGAAATCAGCCAAAACAATTTTTTTTTTGTCCCCCAGATTTCAGTGCATATTCAGTTTGCATTTCTTAAGGAATATGTTTGTCAGTCAGAATGTCTTGATTTGATGTGTTGTTGATATCAGGTGTCAGTGCTCCTTCTATTGAGGACTCAATGGCGATGGTTGCTGTTGCACTTGTTCTTTATGGCACGATAAAGTTTCTTTCCTGGACATTCAGCTCTTCTGGTAAGTCAGTTCAGTCTGATCACTACAATCTTTGTAAAAATATTTTTTCCCCTAATATCACTGCATCACAGAAGTGCTGTTTACAGGTGAACTGACTTTAGAATGATCTGTCTTGTTGTGTAAAAAAAACCTTAAAATAATGTAGTCTGTATTCTCACTGACCATATGTAGTATACAGAGTTGTGGTTATCATAAAAGATGCCTGGTATATACATATAAATGGATATCTAAATATAAATGTGTTATATTTTTATTTCAATTTTCTTTTCATATAGACTCCAGTGACTCCAGTGAGAAGGTAATCAAATATTCACAGTACTTTTAACACTCCTAACAGGTTCATATTATAGTGATGGTGTCTGATGGTGTCATTTAAAAGTAGTCTGTTTAATTATTGTTTGGTTCTCTTTTCTGTAGAAGGAGAAGTAAATCTGGACCTGGCCATGAAAGCTGAACAGGGTGTAGAAACACTGAAAGGAAACTTAATAAATCAGGATTATTCAAAATTTCTTAGATGTTTATATTTGAGGAGTTTATTGCAATTTGTACAAATGCTGTTAACAATAACCACTGTAGTGTGTGTGTGTGTGTGTGTGTGTGTGTGTGCATCTAACTGTGAGTTCATAGTATATTTTGTATGTATGGATTATTGTATATTTTTAAAAGAGCCACAAGGGAGAAAATTAACTTTGAAAATCGAAGAAACGTGATCTGTGATATAGATAAGATTGTCTGATCTGATCAAGGCTGGAGACAAGATCCTGAGACAGAATAAATGTGATTTTACATTTTTGTCTGTTTATTTTATTTGGATATATATTTTATAGTATTTTGCTTTTAAACAGTTTATATTTTTCATTCAGTTTAGTTTATTACAGTTTTAATAATGAAATTCAAAAGTGTATGGAAACACTTGAACATTTTTCCTATACATTTGCTGTAATTCATGCACTCTCAGAAAAAAGGTACAAAGCACTAATTTTCTAATTACCCCGCAGTCTCTATGGTGGTTACGGCCCTTTGGCATAATAACTAATACGTGTACAAAAATGTGTAACATAATAATGTTGAACTAAAATGTAACAATGATATGCTGAATATATTATTTTGTGTGTGTGTGTGTGTGTGTGTGTGAGAGAGAGAGAGAGACATTTATGTTTATCGAGTGCAGTGCTCTTGCAGATAAAGCTCTGCCCACACGCTCTTCTGATTGGCTGTGATATTTGATAGATTTTTTTTGTGTCTTGTAGATGACTGAGCATTATTTGTCAGGATCAGTTCTCTCACAATCACATTGTGCTGAAGCGTCCAAAAATTGCTGGAACATATAAACAGCATTACATTTAATTCACTTCACATGACTGAGACAGTACTGAATAATACTTACAAACTGTATTAGGCCTTCGAGATGTCTAACTTGAGGTTCTAGAGCCACTGCCAGAGGCTACAACAGAAAATTAAACATTAAAGCTGTACATACTATTAAATGATGCTGTCAATTATATAATAATATTTTCAGTTTCAGTACTCTCATCTACATGTACATTATTGTAGTTCACTCCCATGAATAGACAACTGGATGCTCTGAGAAATAATTTCACACTTACATAGTAGACTACTGGTGCTTCTTTCTCTAGAGCAGTCAGAGATCTCAACAGAGGCTGGAAAACAATGATAAATATGCTACATTTAAAAAGTGCCACACCACTGCTCATATAAAAATGATCAGGACAGTGTTGCTGTAAGTATGTAGAGAAGAGATACATTTGTTACAACATAAGAGATTTGAATTCAGTATGCCTACATTTATTATTTTTAAAAGGTCAAATAATACAGATTTAGATACATGAATATACTAATATAAACCAATATAAGTGCCCAGTTGCAGAACCCATCTGTTATTGAGACATTTCTTTCAAGTATGGATTATAAGAAACTCACCCTTGAAATGTTTAAAGCCTGAAAAACAACCAGACAGGAAGAATATCAAAACACGTGTGTGAAACATATTGTAAAGACAGTATAGTGACATACAATTGTAAGTGTGTGCCTTCATCTTTTTTCTTTTAATACACCAAACACCCAACAACACCAATGACAATCAACAGAACAACAGCAGCAGCAGCAACACCAGCAGTGATGCCGATGGGAACAGGTGTTTCTGTTGGGCGGAAATTAGACACTTTGTAATTAATCACTTTCCGGATTAAGAACAATTAAAATGAGTTAATTATTTGCATTGTATTAGTTTATATAATTATTCTCTTGTCCCTTCTGTCTGACTCATTAGAGAGGCAGTTGTTATGGTTACTGTGTCAAGTTGCTGCTAGACACACTCAGGTATTGTGGAGTTGCTGAATGAAATTAGTGCACATGAAACTTACTGGCTATATACTGATTTAGCCTAAAGTATCATACAGATCTACCCGAGAGATCTCGCCATATTTGTCTAATGAGATACAAGTCCACAAGAGCACAAGTATAGTGAACTGAGTGCAAGTGCACAAAAACTTTCTTTCAGTTTGAAATAATGAATGAAAGATATATTTTTATGAAATGCAGAGAAGTAAAAAGTACAATACTTTTTAGTGACTTAAACGTCCAAAAATTGAAATGAAGTACATTCTGATAAAGTACAAATACTTAAAACTGTATGAAAGCGATGTCCATGCAAAAATAAAAATGATTGCATGGTTTATGAAGCATCAACTTTAAAGGGCTTGTCCAGTTGCATTATACTGACTGACAAAGATATATTATAAAAATCTCTGTTCGTGTTCCACAGAATAAAAAAGAGTGACATGAGGGTGAGTAAATGATATGAGAATTTTTTATTTTTTGACAGACTATCCTTTTAATTATCAGTATGTGTGTTCCCTGTGAACTGAACCCACAACCTTTTGCGCTGCTAACACAATGCTCTACCACTGAGCCACAGGAACAAAGTTGACTGGAAGGAAGAATTTGGGTAGGAAAAGGTGCACAAGCAACAGGGATGACCGCAAGCTTGAGAATACAGTCAAGCAAAGCTGATTCAAACACTTGTGAGAGCTTCACAAGGAGTGGACTGAAGCTGGAGTCAGTGCATCAAGAGTCACCACGCTCAGACGTCTTCAGGAAAAGGGCTACCAAGCCACTTCTGAAACAGAGACAACGTCAGAAGCGTCTTACCTGGGCTGTGAAGAACAAGAACTGGACTGTTGCTCAGTGGTCCAAAGTCCTCTTTTCAGATGAAAGTAAATTTTGCATTTCATTTGGAAATCAATGTCTGGAGTCTGGAGGAAGAGTGGAGAGGCACAGAATCCAAATCCAGTGTGAAGTTTCCGAAGTCAGTGATGATTTGGGGTGCCGTGACGTGCCGTGACGAAATGACCCTCTGTGACTTACTCTCTTTGTGGAGGGTGTCAATGTTCGTCTTCTGGACCATTGCCAAGTCAGCAGTGTTCCTCATTATTGTGGTTTCAAAGAACAAAAGATACCCTGAATTTATTCTATATGGATGGTCATTTATTGAAACTCAAATGTAAATATTCTAATATTTTGAGATACTGATTTTTGACTTTCATGAGCTGTAACCATCAAAATTAAAACAAAAAAGCATTTGAAGTGTTTTACTTTACATGTAATGAATCTAAAATATATGAAAGTTTCACTTTTTGAAATAAGTTACAAGAAAAAATGAACTTTTTCACCATATTCTAATTTTCTGAGATGTACCTGTATAAGCTAGACAGGGAGAGGTTAAGGAACGAGAAAGCAAAGTGTTTTTTATTTTAGATGAAGTCAACTGGTGATGAAAGAGATGAGAAGCTGTCACTTGAAAATTGTCAGGGATTCATCATTCCGGATAGCGGTGGGAAGTTCATTCCACCAGCCAGGAACGGTAAACAAAAGTTATTGAAAGCGATTTTGTGCCTCTCTGTGATAGTACCACGAGGCATCGCTCACTTAGGTCTCAGACTTCTGGAGGGGATGTAGATTCGTAATAGTGAGAGGAAGTAGGAGGGTGCTGAGCCTGTGGCTGTTCTATATGCAAGCATCAGTGTTTTTAACTTGATGTTAGCTGCAACCGGGAGCCAGTGCAGGGAGATAAAGAGAGGTGTGACATGGAGCTTTACAAATCATGTGGTTTTTGTTTGTGGGAATGAAAAATAGAGGTGTTAAATGGAGTACTAAACAGGAATAAATGAATGCAAAGATATAGATGCAGTCATGCCTTCAGCTGCTGCAAATTATCCCGAAATCAGGTGTTTGGTCTTCAAATAACATTTATCACACATACATATAGCTTACAATAGTTTCTACCTTATAATTTCAATCTGTGAGTAAATAAGAAAAAGATAAACTGATTGTGTTTGTGATGGAGGGGCTCAAGCACAAAACTGCATCTATATCTTTTGCATTACTTTCTTCCTGTTTAGTACTCCATTTAACACCTCTATTTTTCATTCCCACAAACAAAAACCACATGATTTTCAAAGCTTAAAATAATCAAATCAATATAAATGTATAAATTATCTCAACAGTACGGAGCCCTTTAAAGGACATTGTGGTGGGAAAAATTCGGGGTGGGAGGAACAAATATTTTTCAAATGTTTTACGTTCTCTCGCAAAACTTTTGCGTTCCCTCGAGAAACTTTGCGTTCTCTCGCAAATATATATATTTTTAAAGAGGTTTTGCGAGGGAACGCAAATAATTTTTTTCCACTCCCCCCGAATTCACACCACAATGTCCCTTAAAGGGCTCAGTACTACTGAGATAAAATGTACAAATAAAAAAATTACTAATCACTTCTAGCATACCATATAATTTTGGAAAATGTACATAATCACTGCTTATCTCACGTACCTGTTTTCTCCAGGCTGCTCTTTCCATACTCCACATATTTCTTCAGCCACTGAATGCACTGAGCGCTGAAGTAATGTTTGTCAGTCTCAAGGAAGCCTCTGTCATTGTTCAGCTTCTGTAAGGTAGGGAAACCTTGCAGCATTGGGGAAATAAATCTCAGCTCTTTAAAATCCAGAAATAGAAAGTCCTCTCATAACCAAACTGACAGAATGCATTTGTTGCTCCAGTCTGATCATCCCACTCACAGCCGTATGTTTCCTGGACTGTGTGCACACCTGAGGAAGAGAGAGAATGAGTTTATCTTTATGAAAATCAGTTTATACAGTCATCAGTCAGTCAGAGATTTCCACATGTTTGACTCAGAATCAAATGAATCTGACTGAACATATTAAAAGTGTGACTTTATAATGTATTTTGAAGGTCTGATGTTGTGTGATCATATTCTCAGTCTCTCTGTCCCAGTAATCTGCTCCTTCATTCTGTCTGATCCACTCTGTCTTTGGCACAGCTTTATTTATGTTGCTGTCAAAATACATAGACTGCTCATCATCAACCAGACCAACTGCAGTGAACTCTGGGAAGTCAATGACTCCAGACACACTAGTCAGTGTAATATTTTAGAGAGTGTTTTCCTGTGGAGAGTGATAGAAATAGAGAGAACAATCATTTCTTAAGACATGCTCACATTCAGCTTGTTCCAAATTCACACTATTCACAATGGACGTATTACGCAGAGCCCTCAGATATAAAGCCTATTAAAGCATGTTATGTCATAATAGGTAAAATATGTATTTTTAAACGTGTAATTGGATGAAAAAAATTTGGCAGTTATTGGAATTATTTTTGCAAAATATAAGCCTAACTGTGTTTTCAATAGAACAATATTTCGTATTTTTTTATTATCAATATTTAGAAACATATTGTGTGTGCTGAAACAAGGAATTTAGTTTTAGTTACAATATATACTTACAATATATAACATTAAACAGAAATAATATATATCTGAACCCAGTAAATGGAACATTTGTTGTATGCATTGTATATATAATTATAAGATCTCATATCAAACTAATTTATTTAATAGGCTATAGCCTGTATAATTTGAAACCTGCAATACTTAATTGAAGAGAGTAATGATTTGTTACACATCTTTAATACGTCATTTTTAATTAGTCTAAAGAAGTTGTTATTATAAATGATTTCAGTTGCAAGAATAATTTGTGACTTTGTCATCTAGTGGTCATAAAGACAGCCAAATTCTCCACGTTTCTCAAGAACGGTGGATCTTCTAAACTACAGAATTTCATTATTTTGATTTATTCTGCTGTTATTGGACTTTCCATCATACATTGAGAAAGAATCATTCTAAAGTTTAGCCTATAAATAATAGACGACATTATGCAGTGTGCTGATTTTTGAAGTTGTTTGTCATCGCTAGGCAAAAAGCGAAAAGAAACTGGGTCGTATGCAATGGTAGAGTGATTAGATTTTGTTTCGTTTATTATAAAGTTAATTTATAAAAACGTTTGGAGCACTTTTTGTTCATTAAATGTAACTTTTTTTTTTTTATAAGTAACGACCAAGCAGCCAGTGGCAAACAGTGAGCTGATCATAGCCTACACTGTAAAAAAAAAAATCTGTTAAATTTACGGTAAAATACCGGCAGCTGTGGTTGCCAGAATTGTACCGTGAAAAATACGGTAGCAACATTTTAGGATTTACTAAACTTTTTAAATTTACAGTGAAAACCGTATTTCATTAACTGATACAATGCTAATATACAAACCTTTCAGTTAACTCATTTTATTTGCATAAACCGACTGCACTTAAATTGTCCAACTGCCATTTGTTTATAAACTAATATTTACAATGTTAAATTAATGTGAGCATAAGGATATCGAGAACTACTTTGCTTGAGTCCATGAAGAAAAACCTACTGATTTATGCAAACTCATTAAAAGCATCAATTCAACTCAAATCTCTTGCAGATAACAGCAGCACACATACATGTGTGACTGAAATTAGCGAAAAGATTCTCACTGCCATCAGTAACTACACAGTTACTGCCTTTCAATAAAATAACATACAGCGTAACATCAGTATTTCTCTGTCCGTCCTTGACTTAAACACAGGCTCTACTCTCCAGCACAATGGTGACCCACAAAACACAACAGGAAGTTGACTGTTAGGTTTTACAGTATTTTGCTGTTTATTTTCTTGATTTTACGGCGAAATACCGGCAGCTGTGGTTGCCAGTAATCTACTGTTTTTTAAATTTACGGTATATTTCTGTTAAAATTAAGTTTTTCTCATCTCACACATTTAACCCCTTTAATCTCACACATTTATCCCCTTTAATCGCACAGCAAAATCCTCAGTTTTAAAGAGCACTTATATGTGTCCACACTACATAGTTTTGAAGTTAATGAAATAATGAAGTGACTAATTAAATGAGGATTGAGCTTTAGTGATGAACACCTGCTGTTAACAAGTAGAATCACCGAAGGAAAGAGAAAAAAAGAGCAGAGAAACAAAACTTACAGCCAAAGCAACTGAATATAAATCAACTGAAATAAAACACATTCAAACTCTCAAGATCTCAGCAGGAGGTGATTAAACAACTCCACAAACAGCATCACCAGCTTCTTATTACTAACCACTTCGACTTTATTTCTGTCACATGTGTACGAAAGTGTGGTGATTAAAAAAAAAAAGGAAAATAATAATTAATAAATAAATGTGTAAAACTAAGGAAAAAAATGTAAAGAAATTATATTAGAGTAACACTGAACTTAAAAGAAGTTAATGTATTTTTTGAATGCACTTTATAGGGTCTTATCTGTGACGATTAATGTTCCCTGCTCAGCCTTGAATGATTCACAGATTGCTTGATTGTTTTTCCCTGGGAAGTGTTCACCTGTTTGGGGAGGGGGTGCGCTGCTCATAAAATACAGAGACTCTGATGGTGAAGCAGCAGCTCCGTGTCCTGTGTTTTATTAACTATTCACATCTCCCCTCATCAGGTATAAAATTCTTGAAAATGTCTAAAGAATGCCTTCTTAATGTGTAGACGTTATGAGAAATGCAAATGTTATCCTTTAAAGGATCAATATGTTGTTGTTTTCGGATATTTAAAAGTTTGTATCAAGTTCAGCGTGTGCTAATCACACATTCCATGCTAATGATGGAGACAACTTGTTCTCGAAGTCAATGACTGCGATGTAATGTATTTGAGCAAAATACAGATATAACACATTTGTGATAAATGTGACAAAAAACGGTATCAGTTACAAATGTGTGTCCTAAAAGTTAAACAGTTGATTAAGTTTCATATACTTTACTGTATTTAAAAAATGCAGATGGCATTCCGAAGAGCTTATGAGTTAAAATGTGTACATCGAATCGATTGTAACAGTTCATTAAGTCATGTTCACATAATGTGAGTATATAAAATGCATCTATAAAATGATTATTTGTTTAAATGTAACTGTTATGAGTTCTCTGAAACCTAAAAGAAACACTGAGAATATTCTAAATCGGTAAAAAGGGTGTATAAAGTGTTGAATACCTGTACTGTTCATATGTTTGAAAGAACATTTTAAAGGAAAGTACCATGAACATGTTGCCAGTTAAAAATTTATTTCATGTAGTTTAAACACTCTCATGTCACTCATGTTTCAGCTATGTTGAAATGGAAAAAAATTGATAAAATGTGTTGCAATGCTTTTATTGTTCATCGATAAAATACAGAGACTCTGATGGTGAAGCAGCAGCTCCGTGTCCTGTGTTTTATTAACTATTCACATCTCCCCTCATCAGGCGGTGAGGGCACTACATTTTGGAGGCACCGCTGGGATGTAATGCAGTGAAGGTCGGCGTCCACAGATGATGGTCTACCTCCAGTGTCATTCATCTTAACTTGTGGCTTACGGGAACAGCAGAGTGGGAACGTCCAGCGTCCACGTTGAGTTTGGAGTAAAAGCACGCACTATCTGAGGTTGACTGTTGATACCTGGAGCATTGTCATCTTCTAAATCGGCTAAGACTGCTCTTCTGTATCACACTGCACACACCAAAAGCCCAAGTGAACCATGGATCAGTTAGAGGATTTAAAACTGGAAGTGATAGGGACATTGTATTCATTGTCTAGAGAAAATCTTGTGAAATTGTGTGACTTTTTGAATATTGGAGAGAGCGAAAATGTTTTCAACAAAAGCCGCTCATTTGTTATTTCTGCCCTGGTGAAACATTTTGAGAGGGAGGGTTTAAAAGAACTGGAAGATGAGGGCATGTCAGAACTGTTGTGTGTGAGAGACAAAATTTGTGAACTTCAGCAGGGTAGTGAATATACCTCAGAGCAACAGACAGCACAGGTGGTCCAGCAGGTGAATGTAGACTCCGTAGTACAGGCCACCGAACAGGAAAAGATACAAAAAGAAATTGACAAATTGCAATTAGCCTTGCAAAAATTAATTGAACAAAAACAGAATACTGTTACAAGCACACAACAGAGTGTTAGTGCCACACCCCACACAAACACACAACTGAGCTATGACCCACAGCAAAACTCACAGCAAAATACGAACTTGAATTGGCACTCAGCATCGACTCGACCAGTTATGCCGACATGGAATAGAGAGTTCAAGATATCTGGCCAGATAGGTGAACCTGGGCAAAAGGATAAACTCACCTTCTCTAGTCTAGCTCACCAAATCGAACATGGACTGAGCAGGGGTTTTTCTGAGCTTGAAGTCGTTGATGCTGTCATACGAGCAATTGCACCAGGCATGCAGCTTCGTAGTTATTTGGAGGGAAAAATAAACCTTACCCTGTCCACTTTAAGACGGATACTCCGAGCTCATTTCCAAGAAAGAGGGGCGACTGAGCTGTATAAACAACTTACTTCAGAGGTACAAAGCAGCAAGGAGACCCCACAAAGCTTTCTTGTCCGCTGTCTAGATTTAAAACAAAAATTTTTGTTCGCATCCCAAGAAGCCGAATCCAGTTTGAAGTATGACCCAAAGTTAGTACAGAGTATGTTTCTTCACACTGTCCTGACAGGCCTGCAGAACGACAGCATTAGAGGCGACTTACGACCCTATTTGACACAAGCTGATGTGAGTGATGAACTGCTCTTCGACAAAGTCAATCAGGCATGTGCCCACGAAATCGAGCGTCAAAACAAAAAGAAACTTGTCCAGCTAAGTGCCCCTAAAGTTCATGCCGTTCAGTCCAGTGACACTGTTATCGAGAAAAAAGGGAAACCACCGTGTCAGAAAAATTCGGAAAAGACTGAACTTGACATTCTAACTGAGCTGAGAGAAATGCGTTTAGGCATGGCCCTGTTAAAAGACCTCAGTGCTGAAGTTTCTCAAGTCAATTAAACAACCTCAGGTCATGTCTACTGTGTGTCCTCCTCCAGTGACAGATGTCACTAATACGTCTTCACCACAGGTTCAGTATCCACCTCCAGGTTACTGGCAACCGGACTACCAGCGGAGAGTGACAGTTCAGCGACCACAATGGTTCCCAGTGCAACGTTATCAGCCCCCTCCAAGTCGAGTAAGGAAATGCTTCGCATGTCAACAAAGTGGACTAGATGTCTACTGTACTCACTGCTACAAGTGCGGTGGTAGTGAACATTTCTCAGCTGGCTGTCGAGCACGGATACCCATGACGCATCGGGAAGGCTCTTTAAACGAGGCTGGGTCACGACCGCGGGACAGGCAGTGACCGGCGCTGAAGAAGAGTCCCCTAAAAGCTGTACATATTGTGGCACCATCCGTTCTGACCTACTGTTGAGAAACTGTGCAAACTGTAAGCAGACATTATACTGCTCAAAAGCATGTCAAGCAGATCACTGGGCAGATCATAGGAGACAGTGTAGACTGTATTCGGAAATAAGTGTGAACCCTACCTCAGCTACCACAACACGGCAGTCAAACAAACCCACTTGCGCTGCGCTTGTTGGAAAACAGTGCCTTGTGCAATGCTATCTTCAAGGGTTGCATGTAGAAGCATTATGGGACACAGGCTCCCAAGTGTGTATTGTTGGTGAGGTGTGGAAAAATAAGCACTTGCCGAATGTACGATTAAGGGATGTTTCAGAAGCAATCGATGCACCTGAAGAACTCCGCCTTGTAGCGGCAAATGGTCAGGATATACCATTCATTGGATGGATGGAAGTCACGTTTGGACTGGTGCTTGATGAACGAAGAGACAAGGAGCTCATTATACCTGTTTTAGTGATGAGAGGTGGACATCTGTGTCATCCCATCATCGGGTACAATGTGATTGAGCAGGTAGCCAACAGGAACGGATTAACCCAGCCACACAGTAGTGAGATGTTGGGGACCGCCACCCCCAACTTGGAAGGAAATACGATAAGAGCATTCATCGAGAGAGTCCAGGCCGAAACATCATGCGAGTACATCCTTAAAACAACAAAGGAAAGAGTCCATGTGCCTAAACACACCTCTGTTCAAGTTGAATGTAGAGTACAGATATTGGCACCAAAGGAAGAAAGGGTGCTACTCTTTGAACCTGATGTGAATCCTACCTGGCCTGAGGGATTGGAGTTCTGTGAAACCCTTGTGAAGTTGCGACGACCGACCTCACCACATGTCATTGTCACCGTTCAAAACCCTACCGACCATGACATAATGTTGAATGGCAAGACGGTTATTGGTACAGTGCATCCAGTACAGGCTGTATACCCAGCCGCTGCTCTTGAAACACCCCGCTCTGAGTCTGTAAGCATCAGTCAAATCATCAATGAAATTACCCAGAATCCTGAGTCAACATGGGACCCGCCGTTAGACTTAAGCCATCTCAGTGAGTCAAGAAGACAAATGGTACAGCAGATGTTGAGAGAGGAAGCAGCTTCTTTTTCAAGATCCGATGACGACATTGGCTGTATAGAAGGATTGCAGTTGAACATCTTATTGAAAGACACTACCCCCGTCACCCGTACTTACCAGTCAGTACCTCGCCCCCTGTACGAAGAGATGAAAGACTACTTACACGATCTCATTGCCCAGGGATGGGTTCAGAAGTCAAACTCCCCGTATTCCTCACCTGTAGTTTGTGTCCGAAAAAAGGATGGTAGTTTACGGTTGTGTATCGACTACCGGGAATTGAATCAGAAGACAAATCCTGACCGACAGCCCATTCCACGAGTTCAAGACATCATGGACAGTCTTGGAGGAAACACCTGGTTCTCGTTACTCGACCAAGGGAAAGCATATCACCAAGGTTTCATGGCCAAAGAGAGTAGACCCATGACTGCTTTCGTGACACCATGGGGACTCTATGAGTGGATCCGTATCCCTTTTGGTCTAATGAACGCTCCCGCAGCTTTCCAATGCTGCATGGAAGAGTGCTTGGAAGATATCCGAGACAACTGCTGTGTCCCCTACCTTGACGACACACTAGTGTTCAGTAAATCCTTCGAAGACCATGTCAATGATGTGCGAAAAGTCCTACAGCATCTGAGGCAATATGGAATTAAACTCAAGCCTAGCAAATGTGAGGTGTTTAAACGGGAAGTACGTTACTTGGGAAAGATTGTGTCCGTGGAGGGCAGTAAAATGGATCCTGCGGACACGGCAGCCGTAAGAGCCCTGAAAGAGAAAAGACCCAGCACGGTGGGACAGTTGAGAGCTGTACTTGGCCTGTTGAGTTATTATAGGCAGTATATTCAAGACTTCTCCAAGATTGCGGGGCCTCTCTACGACTTACTGAAAGGAGCAGCTGAGGCTAAGGAAGAGGGACGTAATGGAGCTGCAAGTAAATGGATAAAGAGCAAAAAAAGAGGAGTACCTTCTCAGAAGCCCATTCTATGGTTGGAACATCATCAGCAGAGGTTGGAGAAATTAATAGACTGCTTGGCAGAACCTCCAATCCTGGGATTTCCTGATTTTTCAAAGCCGTTCATACTTCACACGGACGCCTCAAACCTGGGACTTGGTGCTGTTCTGTACCAAAGGCAAGAGGGGAAACTTAGAGTCATTGCATATGGATCACGCACATTGACAGCCGCTGAACGAAAGTACCATCTTCATTCAGGGAAATTGGAGTTTCTAGCTTTGAAGTGGTCGGTTACAGAGAAGTTTCACGATTACCTGTATTACGCACCCACCTTCACTGTATATAGCGACAATAACCCGCTAACCTACGTACTAACTAGTGCCAAACTCAACGCGACTGGATGCAGATGGGTGGCAGAGCTCGCGGACTTCCACTTCACAATTAAATACCGCCCTGGAAAAGACAACATTGATGCGGACAGTTTATCCCGTATGCCATTTGACATCGAAACAATGATGGAGCAGTGTACGGAGGAACTCACGTCTGATTGTGTGGAGGCAACCGTGCAGGCAATAGAAGCGCAAGATCTGACCATGTCATGGACAGCCATGACCTCACTTCATAACCCAACAGAGAGTGCAGAGTCAAGTGAGACCTACTCTACTGATGAGATACGACAAGCACAGAGAGAAGACACCTACATTGGACCAGTAGTACAATGTAAGTTGGCTGGTGAAAAACCTTCCAAACACCTACTGAAAACTTTAAGTACACAGAGTAAGAGCTTGCTGTGCCACTGGGACAAGCTTTCCTTAGGAGAGGATGGAATCCTTCTCAGGAAGACAGCTACCCGAACTCAGCTTGTGCTGCCAGAAAGATACAAACAACGTGTCTTGCAGGAGTTACATAGTAAAATGGGGCATCAAGGTGTGGAAAGGACCATGTCCTTAGTGGGAGAAAGGTTCTTCTGGCCAAAAATGCAGGGAGAAATTGAATATTTTGTGACCAAGTGTTGTACCTGTTTGAAACAGAAGAAGCCAAGTAAAGAAACTAGAGCACCACTTATGAATATTGTCACCACCCACCCATTTGAGCTCGTTTCTATTGACTTTTTGCACCTCGACAAGAGCAAAGGAGGGTATGAATATATCCTGGTGATAGTTGATCACTTCACAAGGTTTGTACAAGCTTACGCCACCACATCGAAATCTGCCAAAACCGTTGCTGAACGAATCTTCAATGACTATGCACTGAAATTCGGATTTCCCAAAAGGATTCATCATGACCAGGGAGCCGAGTTCGAAAATCAGTTGCTTTCTCAGTTAAAGAAGAATTGTGGAATGGCAGGATCGCGAACAACACCATACCACCCGCAAGGAAACGGGCAGGTGGAACGTTTCAATCGGACGTTGCTCCAGATGTTAAAGACCTTGACGGAAACACAGAAGTCTAACTGGAAGGAATCGTTGAACAAACTTACCTTCGCCTACAACAGTACACGATGTGAGGTAACTGGATTTTCGCCGTTCTATCTTCTGTTTGGCCGTTCGCCAAGACTACCTGTAGATTTGCTTTTTGGATTGGCACCAGAGGGAGGGACTGAGGACCACAAGGAATATGTAAAGAGATGGAGTCAAGGAATGAGGGAAGCATATGAAATTGCTAAAGAAAATAGCAAAAAGGTGGCTGAGAGAAACAAAAGGAACCATGAAGGAAAAGTAAGGAGCTCGGTGTTGCACCCAGGAGATCGTGTTCTGGTGAGGAACCTCACACCTAGAGGAGGCACAGGGAAGCTGCTGAATCATTGGGAGGACGCGATATACACAGTTGTTCGCCAGGTGGGAGAAGAAGGCCCTGTCTATGAAGTGAAACCAGAACGAGGTAAAGGGAGATCAAGGGTTCTACACCGGAATCTCCTATTACCATGCGATTATCTACCACTGGAATTGGAACTCCAACCACAGCCAAGAGTGAAGAGGAAAACATGGGGGCCAACCACCATGGAAAGGCATGATCCTAGCTCAGAGGAAGAAGATGAAGAACGTGGCTACTATTACTTACCTATGGTCCAGCATCAGCAACCTGTGGGAGAAAATAATGAATTGGAAAATGAAAACCTACCTGTAGTCCAGCATCAGCAACCTGTGGGAGGAAACAATGAATTAGAAAATGAAAACTTACCTGCCGTCCAGCATCAGCAACCTGTAGAGAGAAATGAAGGACTAGAGGCAACAAACTTACCACTTGTCCAGCCTTGCGAAGTGGAGAAGGAAAGAAATGAGCGAGAAGGTGTGAGGGTGGAGGAACAACCTGCAGCTGATGTTGTAGCAGATGGACATGTACCCCCGAGTGAAGTTAATGATGAAGGAGAACAGTGGTGCAGATGGCCTAGGAGAGAGAGGAGACCACCAAAGATGTTTACCTATGACTACATTGGTACTCCGGCATGCTATGGGGTAGAGCATTTAAACCCAGGAACGTTTCAGCCCATTCAATATGGGATGCAGAACTTGACCCAATGGGCTCCCTCAGTACCACCATATCAGCCAGTATATTTATACACATATAAAGACTTATGTGCATACTAAAGAGTATGAATAAAAAGGTGAAAAGGAAGTGTCCATAAGGAAGACAAGAGACTATGCACTTCCCAACATAGACCTTTATTGACGAACTGTAGATACAGTAAAACACAGTACATACACTTAGAATTTAGAACATATGGATAACACATCATCAACTGTGAAGAAAAAAAAGGGTGTAATGTCGGGACGACATTTATTTTTGAAGGGGAGAGTGTGGTGATTAAAAAAAAAAAAAGGAAAATAATAATTAATAAATAAATGTGTAAAACTAAGGAAAAAAATGTAAAGAAATTATATTAGAGTAACACTGAACTTAAAAGAAGTTAATGTATTTTTTGAATGCACTTTATAGGGTCTTATCTGTGACGATTAATGTTCCCTGCTCAGCCTTGAATGATTCACAGATTGCTTGATTGTTTTTCCCTGGGAAGTGTTCACCTGTTTGGGGAGGGGGTGCGCTGCTCATAAAATACAGAGACTCTGATGGTGAAGCAGCAGCTCCGTGTCCTGTGTTTTATTAACTATTCACATCTCCCCTCATCAGGTATAAAATTCTTGAAAATGTCTAAAGAATGCCTTCTTAATGTGTAGACGTTATGAGAAATGCAAATGTTATCCTTTAAAGGATCAATATGTTGTTGTTTTCGGATATTTAAAAGTTTGTATCAAGTTCAGCGTGTGCTAATCACACATTCCATGCTAATGATGGAGACAACTTGTTCTCGAAGTCAATGACTGCGATGTAATGTATTTGAGCAAAATACAGATATAACACATTTGTGATAAATGTGACAAAAAACGGTATCAGTTACAAATGTGTGTCCTAAAAGTTAAACAGTTGATTAAGTTTCATATACTTTACTGTATTTAAAAAATGCAGATGGCATTCCGAAGAGCTTATGAGTTAAAATGTGTACATCGAATCGATTGTAACAGTTCATTAAGTCATGTTCACATAATGTGAGTATATAAAATGCATCTATAAAATGATTATTTGTTTAAATGTAACTGTTATGAGTTCTCTGAAACCTAAAAGAAACACTGAGAATATTCTAAATCGGTAAAAAGGGTGTATAAAGTGTTGAATACCTGTACTGTTCATATGTTTGAAAGAACATTTTAAAGGAAAGTACCATGAACATGTTGCCAGTTAAAAATTTATTTCATGTAGTTTAAACACTCTCATGTCACTCATGTTTCAGCTATGTTGAAATGGAAAAAATTGATAAAATGTGTTGCAATGCTTTTATTGTTCATCGATAAAATACAGAGACTCTGATGGTGAAGCAGCAGCTCCGTGTCCTGTGTTTTATTAACTATTCACATCTCCCCTCATCAGGCGGTGAGGGCACTACAAAAGCTCTTATTGAGATTTTAGGTGTTGTACTTTCATTTGAAGTCACCATATTGGTGATCAGTGGTTGCTTTAGTTGGCCTCTTGAACCTTGACTTTTTTAAATTAGTTTTTCTTTGGTTGCTTTGATTAGTTGTTTCTTAGGCGCAGTTTTTAAAACAAGAAAAACCAAAAGAATCTGTGATGAGAAAAGACTGATGTTTGTGATGTCAAAACCATCGTGATCTAATCTAATTCACTGATCTTACCCAATGTTTAATCTCTTATTAAATATGTGATATGTTAATACACTTAATTTGCACTACTGATATTACAGCAATCAAATGTTAAACAGTTCTAAGCACAGTATGCACAAATAAATGTATTGAACTACAGCAGAACATAAACGCACACAGACATCAACAATCAGCGTATGAATCTCAAAGTTGGTGACAATGAAAAATGATTAAAAAAAATCGGTTCAACTCTGAACATCACAAAACAGTTTACTGAAAAGTCACAAGCAAAACAACACCAAAATAAAAGCAAATAAAGAAAATAGTAAGAACATTCAGCTGCATAATTTATTCATGCTGCAATGCATGCTGGGAGTTTTGTACTGGCACCCAGAATGCTTTGCGGCATTAATTGTTTTTTTTAATTATTAATAGTCACCATTGTTGAGGTTCATGTGCTGATTCTTGATGTCTGTGCATGTCTATATGGTGCTAAAGGTTTTGTGTATAAAATATTATGTTCATTCATAGTGTCATGTGTCAGGATTGTTTTTTGTTTTTTGCTCCTCATGTGTTCTGTGACCTAGTTTCTCCCTCATGTTGATTGTTAATTTGATTCCAGGTGTGTCTAGTCATTAGTTCCTTAATTGTCTGTGTATTTAAGGTCCAGTCCATTCAGTTTGTGTTTGTCGGTCTTTGAGTGTCTACCCTGCCTGTGATCTGTGTTCCCGTTCGAATTAAATACTATCCTTTTGTGAATTCCTCGTCTCCTCGTTCCTGGTTCCCGTGCTTCCCTTGAAGCGTGACAGAAAGACCGACCCAATACAGTAACCTCCGTGTTTATACCCTCCGTTTTGTTTTCGTGTTTTACCTAGTGTTTTTGTTTCTGTTTGTACCCCATGGATCCCTATGTCCGGCCCGAATTCCTCCTCCTCCTGCTGGAGCAGGGGGACAGATCTCTCGAGGACCACACAAGACTGTTCCTGTGTTTAGCTAATGCCACCAGCTACCCGGACGGCGCGCTCTGCTCTTTCTACAACGCAAGCTTGAACACGGCGTGCAGAGCGCTGTCGTCCGAGGATGGTCCTCGAGAGGATTTCGCCGCCTTCGTGGAGTGGATTCTGGTGAGAAACGGATCACCCCTCACCGTCTCTCCCGAGGATGATCTCGCCAGATCCACTCCAGACCTAGAGCCCAGCCCACCAACTCCCAGCTGTGCGGAGCATCAGCCCGAGCCCACCGATGACGGAGAGCCATTTCCCACCGCGATCTGCGAGCCAGCGCGAAGCCGAGCGACTGAGCGGAAGATCGTCCCGGAAGTTGAGCCTAACCCGTCAGATCAGGTGCGAGAGCCGGCGACAGTGCCCACCACAAGGGAGCCAGCCGTTGACGGTGTGAGCGCGGAGTGGAGCTCCGCCCCCTGCACCGTGGCTGAGGATGAGCTGATTATCCATCTGGGGCTGCTGGACATGGAGGGGGATTTAATTGACTGGAGTACTGAACTGGAGTTCAAACTGCTCCCTCTCCTCTCTCCTTCATCTCCGCTGGTCCCATCCAGCCCTCCTTCGTCTCCGCTGGTTCCAGCCAGCTCTGCGCCTCCAGAGTGCCCTCCAGTGCCAGCTCCTCCAAAATGCCGTCCAGTACCTGCTCCTCGAAAATTCCCGCCCTCCCACCCGCTCTTGCCTCCTCCACCGCTGTCATCTGGCAGTCCCTCTGCTTGCCCTCAGCCCTCCATCAATGCGGTGCGAGCCCCACGGGACTGCCATCCTCCAGCATCGCCGGGGTTGGAGTTTCCCTCACCTCCGCCTCCAGCCTCCTCGGCCTGGACTCCGCCTCGGTCCGTTGACCCAGTGGCTCCACCTCGGCTCCTAGCTCCCTCGCCTCCACCGTCACCTGTCGATCCTCCAGCTCCACCGGGCTCCCTCGTCCCTCCGGCTCCGCCTTGGTCGAGCGTCGACCCGCCATCGCCTCAGGACTCCGCTCCTCCGGCTACACCTCGTCGCTCCGTCCCACCGGCTCAGTTGGGCTCCTTCCTCCCGCCAGCTCCACCTTGGTCCTCAGTCGCTCCGGCTCCGCCGCGGATCTCCGGATCCTCAGCATTCCCCTGGCTCGTCGGCTCTCCGTCTCCACCTCGGGCTCCTCCACCACCTGCTCCGCCGCCATTGGTCGGCCCACTGGAGTCGGCGGCCATCTCTCCTCCATGGCTCCTCCCTCCGTTGGCTCCACCGTGGGCCATTATGGCTGTGGCCTGGGTCCTGCTGTGCGCCTCCTGCTCCGGGTCCCTCCTGTCTCTTCCCTGGCTCCTCCCTCCTTCGTCGCCTCCCTGGTCTCTGTCTGCCAGCCCCCTCCCGGGTGTCCGTCCTCCTCCTGAGCCGCCTCCAAAGTTCCCACCCGCCCCTCCCCTTTGGATATTTCTGCGGTGCAAGGACGCACCTTCCGGGAGGGGGGCGATATGTCACGTGTCAGGACTTTTTTGTGTTTTTTGCTCCCCATGTGTTCTGTGACCTAGTTTCTCCCTCATGTTGATTGTTAATTTGATTCCAGGTGTGTCTAGTCATTACTCCCTTAATTGTCTGTGTATTTAAGGTCCAGTCCATTCAGTTTGTGTTTGTCGGTCTTTGAGTGTCTACCCTGCCTGTGATCTGTGTTCCCGTTCGAATTAAATACTATCCTTTTGTGAATTCCTCTTCTCCTCGTTCCTGGTTCCCGTGCTTCCCTTGAAGCGTGACACATAGATTATTAGCTTATCTTGTAGAGTAATATAACTACCATAAACAACATTGAATTAATTACAAATCACCCATATAGTTTGACACTAATTGAAATCAATGAATCAGGTCACTAAATGATTACATCATCATCAACAGTTAACAAAAACTACTTAACAACAATTTCTTTTGGATGTTCTTGTCATAACAAATGTACATCATAAACACAGTTACAAGAACCAAAGAAAAGCTAACGTTAAAGATTCAAGGGTCAAGAGCCCAACAAAAGCAACCACTGATCACCAAAATGGTGAGATAAAATATAAACCTCTGTTAATTTGTAGATATATGACAGAAATGAGGTCAAACTGGTTAGTAATAAGTGGAGCTGGTGATGCTGTTTGTGGAGTTGTTTAATCATCCTCTGCTGTTTTATTTCAGTTGATTTCATTTAAGGCTGTGGCTGTATGTCAGTTGTAGTTTTGTTTCTGGTTCTTTCCTTCAGTGATTGTGTTTGTTAAAAGCAGGTGTTCATCAGTGTCTGAATTCACTCATTTGTTCTCAATCACTCTGTCTAGTGGACTATATAGTGAACTAATGTAGGGACTAGTGAATGAGGGTGTAGGGTGTGGTTTCAGACACAGTCTATGAGTGTCGATTCTGAGGCTACTTTCTCGAAAACAAAGGTTAGATCTATTACAGTTATTCACTGTATATAGTAAGGAAACTTACTGTTAATCATTTAACAGGTTTTTACTGTGGCATTTTTACAGTCTTTTACCATTAAAATCACGATAATTTTTTACAGTGTATGTTTGATCAATTTAGCTTTCTCAAATCATCATGACTTGCCTAAAATAAAATTTATAGATATAAACAGTTCAAGCATATCACAGTTTAAATGTTTGGACTATATAAATGTGCGCTAGGTGTATATCTAATTGTTTGTGTGAAGAGTGGAAGCTGAAGCGCACTTTGCAGGACACGGAGGCGCTAGAGCGGTCACTTGCATTTTTTTGGAAACAACTTAAAATACGCCTAATTTTTGCTCATAAAGGTAAGAGTAATACATCATTCGGAACTGTAAAGGTGTGCATTCACAATATCAATAATACCTTGTGCTTTTATAAAATAAATAGGAAAACAGAGGATGCGCTTGCCGTCTCGTCTTGAACAGGAGTGCTTCACAATGATGAACCGAAACGAACTGAGTCACAAATATGATAAATATATCTATACAAAGCTTTACATTACTTCTTTTAAAACGAAATAATTCAAATCGAAAACAAACTTTTCATTATGTAATCAGTAAAGATGCATTTCTCTCTAAAGGCACGTCCTATGAGGAGATGGCGAGTCATTTTTCATCACCGTCTAAAATATAAAAATAAGGAAAGGCCTAAAACATTATAAACATTATTATATTTTTTTCTTATTTTTATATTGCTCTGCTCTGAATACCTTAACATTTTAAGGATTTTCTGCAACGCAATTTTCTCTGATATGTGAATTATTTATTAGCCTATTTTTAATCCATGCAGCAAATGCTTTAAAAACACCTTTAAAAAGTACTTTATTGCATTCCAGGTGATTTTAAAGAACTTTTCACTATAAATTTTACGGGTAGCTTGAATGTAAAACATTGTCATGAATTCGTTGTATTCCCATTTGTAAAATAGGCTACAAATGAATTGTTGTAGTCTAACCCGATCTCATGAAAGTGCGTTTAGCACAATTTTCTGTTTCTAGTTGGGGTAATGTTTATAAGCAGAAATTGACTTTGGCATGCAAAAGACTGATGCATTCATTATTAATGGCATGGCTGCTTCAGTTGACAGAGATACGGGACACACGGGCCTATAATTTAATGCTGAAATGTTTGCGGGTCAAATCTCAGGTCAGTCTGAGCGCTCATGGTACGCACATGGTACAGCTGTTAAGAGTTTGTAAGCTTGAAGGGTAAGGGAAGAGATATAAAGGTGGAGGAAACCCTCCCTTCTTTGTCGCGAACTCTGCAGCAACTTGTGTTGATGTATGAATGTCTGACCTTCTTGCAAGAATAAAACATTTGAAAGACAATTGAGTGGGTTTGTCTCTTATGCGGAGAGAGTCATTTTAATTTGCCACAACATCAACAACTAAAGATATACACTGAAGAAAAATGATATTAATTTTTTTAAAGGTAAGTGGTTGCAAACTATACATTTAAATAATAAAAATAAAAAATGTTGAAAGTTAGTCAACTAAATGTGTTTATTTAAAGCTAAAATAAATTGATTGAAACCACTTACCTTAAAAAAATGTAGTAAATTCAATTAAATTCAATTCAGAAGCATTTCTTTCCTGCTTTTTAAATATAATAAGGTTATTTATTTTAACTATAGGCATTTTTATTTGCATTTAACATTGATTTTCCCTACTGTGTGTGACCCTAGAGAGCAAGGAAATCTCCTCTTTCTCTTTCTTCAACTCCTTAATGTCAGACAGACCAAAGGTCACTTACACTGTAAACCAAAGTGCCACTCCAGTTGAGCAGTTTATTTTGTCCACTGATGCTTAATTGTCGGCATAACAAAAACAGCAGCTGCCTGTAAAATATGCAAGTGCAGAATATTAAACCACAATAAAAGTGCTTTAGTGCCTATTTTCATATTCCAATCTTTATTCTGTAAACTTACAGACCTTAAACAAGTGCAGAGAAAATAAAACAGGAAAGTTACTGTTATGTCACTATAAATGAGGTTACATAAACCTGTTATGGTCACTATCATTATAAACTCACATCCCGTATTTGCTTACAGACAAAAACTTTGTCAGGTTCATTTATATGGTGGTGGTGGATCTAAAGTTTGGAACATGGAATAAAATAAATATAATGGGAATTACTGTCCATTGACCTAAAGAGCTAAAGTCCTGTGGATTATAATGAGAGGGCAAACTGTATCAGTTCACATCATTTTATTATTTAAGAAACATGCCTGAATAAGTCTGCATACATCAATACATATTGTGTATATTCATATTCTACAGAATTAGGCTGACTCTTTCTACTCTATAATACAACTGCAATATATAATATCCAATATAGTAACAATATTTTTGACAATATAATTCAATATGGTTAAAAAAAATCAATTTAAGATTTGTGGTGCTTAGAATTAACAACAGCAGTCTCAGCACAGCTTTGAAAAATAACCAGTGGGGTTTTGTTTTTGTTATAATGCATTCTAGGTTTAACTAAAACAATCTCATCAAAGTTATATCACAAAGTTGTAATGAAAGTTGCATCAATTGCTTATTGGGAGAAGCTAATAAAAACATCATAATGTATTGATGAAATACATTCACTGAATTTATTTGTAAGCTTCACTGAATTTATTTGAATTTATTCAAAGCAACTTACAAAAGAGGAATGCTAAAACAACAGAAATACATAGACATAAGTAGTATGCTAGAAAAGAGTAGTTGACAAGATGAAGTGAAAATAATGCTGGTCTAATATAGGATAAACCTACACCGGCTATAAAGGTTTGAGTATCTGTTGTTACCACATTAGGAAAGACAAATCTATTTCCCTGAGCTAAGGAGGAAAAGAACTGAACTGTTGCTCAGTGGTCCAAAGTCCTCTTTTCAGATAAATTTAAATTTTGCATTTCATTTGGAAATCAATGTCTGGAGTCTGGAGGAAGACTGGAGAGGCACAGAACCCAAGCTGCTTGAAGTCCAGTTTGAAGTTTCCACAGTCAGTGATGATTTGGGGTGCCGTGACGTCTGCTGGTGTTGGTCCATTGTGTTTGATCAAGTCCAGAGTCAATGCAGCCATCTACCAGGAGATTTTGGAGCACTTTATACTTCCATCTGCTGACAAGCTTTATGGAGATGCTGATTTGCTTTTCCAGCAGGACGTTAGCACCTGCCCACACTGCCAAAACCACTTCCAAGTGCTTTCCTGACCATGATATTACTGTGCTTGATTGCCAGCCAACATGCCTGTGTCACGGTTCATGGGTCCGTGTGCTCATCCCATGTGTGTCTTTCGTGTAGGTTTGTCACGTCTGGCAACCCCGCATCCTAATCAGGGGTTACACCTGCAGCCTATTTCTCTGCCTATATCTGGATCGCTCTTTCACGATCCTTTGTCAGTTCGTTTGTTTTCGCTCACCTGTTTGTTTCTCTCCTTGGCTTCCAGTGTGGTTTTTGATTCGTGCTCCGCTCCTGCTCGGATTGTTCCTCCTCGGCTGGACTTCTGTTTCACGGACCTTTGTTTCTACGAGCTAGGACGTCACCCTTGGAATTAGTCTGCCGTTTTTTCCCTTTTCTGAGAGAAATAAACTGTTATTCACTCGCTATTGGATCTGAGTCTTGATTTGTGACAGAACGAACTGACCAGAGAAATGGATCCAGCGAGTGCCACTGAGCTAAGAAGCTTTTTAGAGAACAGTAACGCAAGAATGACTCAACAGGAGGAACAAATGGTGAGCACTGGCCGCGCTATTCAAGCACTGGTGTCGCAGGTCTCCGAATTAACCTCCCAGTTTCAGCGTTTTAAGGTGGAGACCACACAACAGCCTGCTGCGCTTAATCCACCTGCTGTGCCTGATGCATCTCGTACCATCCACTCTGCTGAACCTCGGTTGCCGCCTCCCACTGTCTACTCCGGTGAGCCTCACTTGTGCCGTCCCTTTTTGACTAAATGCTCTTTGTACTTTTCTCTTCAGCCTTCATCATTTCCCACAGAGGAATCTAAAGTAGCGTTCACTATAACGTTACTTTCTGGACGGGCAGCTCTCTGGGGCACTACGGTCTGGGACAACAAACACCAGTGTGTTTCTTCATTCCAGGCTTTCTCAAGCGAACTGAGAAAAGTTTTCGATCGAGCAGCATCCGGAAGAGAGGCGGCACGCATCTTGGCGGAGTTACGCCAGACTCACCGAACAGTTACTGATTATTCTATCGAGTTCCGTACCTTGGCAGCAGAATGCAGCTGGAACGCCGAAGCTCAATGGGACATGTTTTTGCACGGACTGGCTCCTCATATCCAGAACGAAATTTATGTCCTGGATTTACCCACCTCGTTAGATGGGCTTATTGACTTGGCTATCCGGGTCGACGCCAGGTTGCGGCGACGAAGTCAGCACAGACCTCTTCTCGCGGCTACAGATCGTCTGGACCGATCTACATACCAACCCTATGAGGCGCGGGACGAAGTCTCGGATTCCGAGCCCATGCAAATGGGACGGTCTCGTCTCTCTCCGGATGAGAGGGAGAGACGCCGCAGCCGTGGATTAAGCTTGTACTGCGGGGAGGCTGGTCATATTGTTGCACAGTGTCCAGTAAAAGCCGGAGCCCGTCGGTAAGCAGGAGGCTACTGGCGGGCGGGTTCGCTATGGAAAGGACCTCCCGCACCGTCACCCATCTCCCGATCAAGATTCAGTGGGACTCGGACATGTACAGCTGTCAAGCTCTCATTGACTCGGGAGCTGAGGGTAATTTTTTGGATTTTACTCTGGCCTGTAAGCTTAAGGTTCCTGTATCTGTCCTCAAGAATCCCATTTCTGTCATTGCCCTCAGCGGTCAGTCATTGTCTCCTGTCACTCACACCACAGGATTGATAAGACTGGTTACCTCAGGCAATCACACGGAGGATATTCATTTTTTTCTGACTAATTCTCCTTCTGTTCCTGTAGTTCTCGGTCATCCCTGGTTGACCGAACACAAACCCCACATTAACTGGGGACACGATTATGTTCTGGCCTGGAGTGATAAGTGTCACGCTTCTTGTCTGTTATCTGCCTGTCCTTCTGTATCTTGTTCTGTGTTTCAGGATGAGCATGGGGACCTGTCAAACGTGCCCAGTGAGTACCTCGACCTGAAGGGAGTGTTTAGTAAGTCTCGAGCTGCTTCTCTGCCTCCGCATCGTCCCTATGACTGTGCTATAGACTTATTACCAGGTACGTCTCCGCCTAAAGGCAGATTATACTCACTTTCCACCCGGAGAGGGAGGCCATGGAGAAATATATTTCTGATTCTTTAGCGACTAAGATCATCCGCCCCTCTTCTTCCCCGGTGGGTGCGGGGTTCTTTTTTGTGGAAAAGAAGGACGGTTCCCTGCGTCCTTGCATTGACTATCGAGGGCTGAACAGCATCACGGTAAAGAATACTTATCCTTTGCCGTTGATGTCTTCTGCCTTCGAGCGTCTGCAGGGTGCGTTGTTTTTCACGAAATTGGATCTCCGTAACGCTTATCATTTGGTCCGCATGAGAGAGGGGGATGAATGGAAAACCGCTTTTAATACTCCCAGGGGGCACTTTGAATATCTTGTTCTTCCGTTCGGTCTTTCGAACGCTCCCGCGGTTTTTCAGGCACTTGTCAATGACGTGTTGAGAGATATGCTCGATCAGTTTCTTTATGTCTACCTGGATGACATATTGATTTTTTCTCACTCTCTCCAGGAACATGTTCAGCACGTCAGGCGAGTGCTTCAGAGGTTGTTAGAGAATGGGCTTTATGTCAAGGCGGAGAAATGCGTTTTCCATGCACAGTCAGTCCCCTTTCTGGGGTACATCGTGTCGGCCGAGGGAGTGTGCATGGACCCCGACAAAGTTAAGGCTGTGGTGGATTGGCCAATCCCAGATTCTCGTAAGGCCCTGCAGAGGTTTCTGGGCTTTGCCAATTTTTACCGGCGTTTTATTCGCAATTTCGGCCAACTAGCTTCTCCTCTGACTGCTTTAACCTCCACCAAGACTGCGTTCAGGTGGTCTAACGCAGCAGATGCTGCGTTCACCAAACTAAAAGGCTGCTTTGTTTCAGCCCCTATTCTCGTAGCCCCTGATCCATCACGACAGTTTGTGGTGGAGGTTGACGCTTCAGAGGAGGGAGTGGGTGCGGTTTTGTCCCAGCGCTCTTCCTCGGATGACAAGGTGCATCCTTGCGCGTTTTTTTCTCGCCGTTTATCTCCCGCCGAACGCAACTACGATATTGGCAATAGAGAGTTGCTGGCAGTCAAGCTCGCTTTGGAGGAGTGGCGTCATTGGTTGGAGGGTTCGGGGGTTCCTTTCATTGTCTGGACCGACCATAAGAATTTGGAATACATCAAATCTGCCAAAAGGTTAAACTCAAGGCAGGCTCGGTGGGCTTTATTTTTCGGTCGTTTTGATTTTTCTATTTCTTACCGTCCGGGATCTAAAAACATCAAACCAGATGCGTTATCCCGTATTTTTGACCTTTTCGAGCGCCCGTCTTCTCCCGAGCCTATTTTACCACAGAAGCTGGTCATCTCTGTGGTGTCTTGGGAGATCGAATCTAAGGTTCGCACAGCCTCTGAAGGGGTAACGCCCCCGCCCGGATGCCCACCGAGTCGTTTGTTTGTACCTGAGAGTTTACGGTCTGACGTCATTCGATGGGGTCATTCTTCCAAGCTGGCTTGTCATCCTGGGGTGAGTCGTTCCACATTTCTTATTAAGCAGCGATTCTGGTGGCCGTCTATGGCTTGTGACATCCGACTTTTTGTTTTGGCTTGCTCTGTCTGTGCTATTTCTAAGACTTCCAATCGACCCTCTGCGGGACTCCTCCAGCCGCTGTTAGTTCCTTCGAGACCCTGGTCCCATATTTCGCTAGATTTTGTTACGGGGCTCCCGCCCTCTCAGGGCAACACGGTGGTTTTGACCGTAGTGGACCGGTTCTCGAAGGCAACTCATTTCATCCCTCTGCCCAAACTGCCATCTGCCAGAGAAACAGCGGTTGCTGTCATTGATCATGTTTTTCGCATTCATGGCCTCCCGACGAACGTGGTCTCTGACAGGGGGCCTCAGTTTATTTCCAAATTTTGGAAAGAATTTTGTCATTTATTAGGGGCGACTGTTAGTCTTTCTTCTGGATACCATCCTCAGAGTAATGGTCAGACAGAGAGAGCCAACCAAGATTTGGAACGCATGTTACGATGTTTGGTTTCACAGAATCCGTCCTCCTGGAGCCAGCAGCTCTCATGGGTTGAGTACGCACATAACTCTTTGCCAGTATCGGCTACGGGCCTATCTCCGTTTGAGGGTAGCTTAGGGTACCAGCCACCTGTTTTTCCCATTACGGAATCCGAAGTCGCGGTTCCCTCAGCTCACGCATTTGTCCAGAGGTGCCGCCGCACCTGGAGCAGAGCCAGACAGACTCTCCTCCGGGTGGGGGCGCGCACCAAGGCCCAAGCCGATCGCCACCGGTCGAAGCCTCCCGTTTACGTCGTTGGTCAAAAAGTGTGGCTTTCATCTAAGAACATTCCTCTTCGCACCGTTTGTAATAAGCTTGCTCCCAAATTCATTGGCCCGTTTACTGTCACCAAGATCATTAGTCCGGTGGCAGTCCGCCTCAAACTTCCTCCAGCGTACAGGAGAGTTCATCCCGTCTTCCATGTTTCTAAATTAAAGCCCGTATTTCATTCTGCTATTAACCCGCCTGTCCCGGTTCCCCCACCGCCGCGTCTCGTAGATGGGGAACCTGTCTATTTGGTGAAACATATTCTGGACTCGAGACGGAGGGGACGAGGATTTCAGTACTTGGTGGACTGGGAAGGTTACGGGCCAGAGGAGAGGAGTTGGGTGCCTGCGAGAGACATACTAGATCACTCTCTTATTGATGATTACAATCGCCAGGTAGGCTCTTCTGGGAGCGCCGAGAGGCGCTCTTAGGAGGAGGGGTACTGTCACGGTTCATGGGTCCGTGTGCTCATCCCATGTGTGTCTTTCGTGTAGGTTTGTCACGTCTGGCAACCCCGCATCCTAATCAGGGGTTACACCTGCAGCCTATTTCTCTGCCTATATCTGGATCGCTCTTTCACGATCCTTTGTCAGTTCGTTTGTTTTCGCTCACCTGTTTGTTTCTCTCCTTGGCTTCCAGTGTGGTTTTTGATTCGTGCTCCGCTCCTGCTCGGATTGTTCCTCCTCGGCTGGACTTCTGTTTCACGGACCTTTGTTTCTACGAGCTAGGACGTCACCCTTGGAATTAGTCTGCCGTTTTTTCCCTTTTCTGAGAGAAATAAACTGTTATTCACTCGCTATTGGATCTGAGTCTTGATTTGTGACAGCCTGACCTGAACCCCATATGGAATCTATGGGATATTTTCAAGAGAAAGATGAGAAACAGTCGATCCAACAATCCAGATGAGGTGAAGGCTCAATAGTGTCTCAGCAGTGCCAAAGGCTGATCGCTTCCATGCCACACCTCACTGATGCTGGAATTTGTGCTAAAGGAGCCCCGACCAAGTATTGAGTGCATAAATTAACATACTTTAAAGAACTTGAACTTTTCTGCTTTGCAAATCCTTTTTTCGATTGATCTTAGGAAATATTCTAATATTTTGAGATACTGGATTTTGACTTTCATGAGCTGTAAGCTCTAATCATCAAAATTAAAACAAAAAAACTTTTGAATTGCCTTACTTTACATGTAATGAATCTAAAATATATATGAAAGTTTCACTTTTTTAAATGTTACAAAAAAAAGCAGTTTTTCACGATATTCTAATTTATTGAGATGCACCTGTAAGTCTTCCAAGTTATGACCTATTCAATTTTTGCACCAGTGAAACGTGCATGCAGCCTTTGAAATTTCTGTAGCACATTTAACATCATTCAACAAATGTGCAAATAAGTAAATCATGGTGGTTTATTTATTTGAACAGTAATGCAACAGCAACATAGTGTTAATCAAGAACAGTGGCACGTAAAGAACAACATTCAATTTATGATATTAAGGCACTGTAATTAGGTCCACAACTGACAAGAGAATCCCTCCTCCACACACAACACAAATACATACACTCACAAACATGAATAAACCCATGACACATACACACACACTTAGTGGCGCATGCAGCTGTACGGCTGCACACACTGTGTGCTCTGAACTCACCTGAGAATAATTTTCCCTGCACATATTTCAGCAGCTATTATTTGTGTTCCATGTTTCGATTGAACCTGCCATGCCATTGATTATGAATTAATCATTCAAAATGGTCTGAATCGATTCCTACTCATTTTCTCAATCAACAGACAGTATCAAGATACTTAACAAAACAAACAGCACTGGATGAAGTGGATATTCACTGACAAACAAAACCTTTTGAGAGGTAACTCCGAGAAAATTCAGTGTCATGTGAATAAGCTGCCGGGTTTTTGTCTTCCCATGCTGTTTTTCAATTTTTTACTATATGAGCATGCCGTAAATTTTAAAATGTTAAAAACGTCCCTAGAAACATCTTCGTTCTGTTCAGCATTGATTTCACTCATTGTTTGGTCTGAAGGGTCTCAAGTCTTAAAGAAACGCATAATAGTTACAAAGAAACAAAAACATCTCTTTGAGTTGAATTCAATGTTAGCATATATTGAATAGAAAGTATTAGTGTTGTTTGTTTAAAAAAGAACCCTCTGATGAAACCCTGCAGGCGGCCCTGCACACACTCACTTACATGCACAAAAACACACAAACCAAATAGTTCAGTTATCCAACATTTATATTAATGTTTTCTGAGGCTACCTCATTCATTGTTTTCTGCACTGCTGCATATACCTGTCACTGTATAAACGCAAGCTTATCTTAACTCATGCTGATAGAGCGACTGAAGAACAGACTGCAAAGGTGCTATCAATTCCAAGAGACAGCACAAAGTGATTGAAAATAAAAATAACTGACACCTCTAGTGATCTTCTCATGTCCACGACCCACTGTGTATTGAAGAGGTGTGGTGTAGCCTCACAACATTGCTGTTATTGCTCAATTACTCCCAATTACTGTTTATGTTCCCATACAAATTTCATTTGAATCCATTCTTCTCAGTAATTTTGATGCGTCAAATCGCTTGACAAACATAAGTCAATAAAATGAATGGCTGTGATATATAATGAAAGATCTTATGAAGGCAAAGTCACTTAGTGAAACTTAGTATTTGGCACATTCGTAGCAGGAATGCCGCAAATTATGTCAAAATCCACCCACAGGGAGCTACAACAGCAAAAAAAAAAAAACCTTAAAGAATCAGATATTTTCTAACCAGAATTATTTTTAAGAAGAAACATTTGTAGTGGCAGTTAAAAGGTTAAAAGAAGGGCACTGCAAGTTGGGCAAAACTTTTCCAGGTTCAGTTTTCTCACAGTCATCTTGTGTCTCGCACAATCATGCATCTCTTTCTGTAAAAAAAAATCCATCATTATGGTTTATTTAGCAGGACATGTCAGGTCCACTGTTTGAAAAAAAAAAGAAGATACTTACATGAGCCATTGTCAGAGCAAACAGAGGCCATGTCTGATCTACTATCTGAGCCACTGTGTGAGCCACTGCATGAATTATTGTCTGAGCCACTGTTATATCCATGGTCAGGGTGGTCAGAGTTCAGAGCTGAATAGGAAAATTACATTTTGGAAAGAAAAAAAAAAATTAGAAGACATTGATCAAGAATGATGCTGAGACTTAACTATAATTTTTTTTTTCTTTTCATTATTCACTTACATGTTAGGCTTTTAATTCTGTCAGCAGTTAAGCTGTCACAGGCTGGAAAATAAAATAAAGCCTTTACAACAAAATCCTACTGCAATTTTAATAACCAATTTAATTACCCATTTGGACAGTTAAACTCCCATCTCAACATAAACTGGACTACAATCTCACTTTTTTAATATTTCATGCAGCATTAAGCCTCTTAAGGTCTACAGAGTGAGGAATTGTTAATTGCACATGAGAAAATTACTCTGCACTACTTTGTGACAGAGTATTGTTCATATATACTGCAAAACTGCAGTGCTTTACAACTATAGGACAGGAAGAGCTAAATAAACTTATCAGTGCATCTAAACCAGCAACATGTCTATTAGATCCTGTACCCACTAAACAACGGAAAGAGTTGTAACCTGTAGCTGAAGAACCGCTTCTCAATATTATTAACTCATCGTTATCTTTAGGTCACGTCCCAAAACCATTCAAGCTGGCGGTTATTAAGCCTCTTATTAAGAAACCACAACTAGATCCTAGTGAACTGGCAAATTACAGACCCATTTAAAATCTTCAGTTTATGTCTAAAATTTTAGAAAAAGTTGTGTCTGCTCAATTGTGCTCCTTCTTGCAAAAAAATGATCTCTGTGAAGAATTTCAGTGAGGTTTCAGGCCCTGCCATAGCACAGAAACTGCACTTGTTAAAATTACAAATGACTTGCTTCTTGCGTCAGACCAAGGCTGCATCTCATTGCTAGTTTTACTTGATCTTAGTGCTGCGTTCGACACTATAGATCATGACATACTCATAGATCGATTACAAAACTATACGGGTATTCAAGGGCAGGCTTTAAGATGGCTTAGATCCTACCTGTCCAATCGCTACCACTTTGTTTATTTAAATGGGGAGTCATCTCAATTATCACCAGTAAAGTATGGAGTACCACAAGGATCGGTCCTCTGCGATTTTCAATATACATGTTGCCCCTTGGTGATATTATTAGAAAATATGGGATTAGATTTTATTGTTATGCTGATGATACTCAACTACAGGTGCATCTCAATAAATTAGAATGACGTGAAAAACTGAATTGTTTTGTAACTTATTTCAAAAAGTGAAACTTTCATATATATTTTACATTCATAACATGTAAAGTAAGACATTTCAAAAGTTTTTTTGTTTTAATTTTGATGATTAGAGCTTACAGCTCATGAAAGTCAAAATCCAGTATCTCAATATATTAGAATATTTATATTTGAGTTTCATTAAACGACCATCTCTACAGTATAAATTCAGGGTATCTCTTGTTCTTTGAACCCACAATAATGGGGAAGACTGCTGACTTGGCAATGGTCCAGAAGGCAATCACTGACACCCTCCACAAAGAGGGTAAGTCACAGAAGGTTATTACTGAAAGGAGTGGCTGTTCACAGAGTGCTGTATCAAAGCATATTAAATGCAAAGTTGACTGGAAGGAAAAAATTGGGTAGGAAAATGTGCACAAGCAACAGGGATGACCGCAAGCTTGAGAATACTGTCAAGCAAAGCCGATTCAAACACTTGGGAGAGTTTCACAAGGAGTGGATTGAAGCTGGAGTAAGTGCATCAAGAGTCACCAAGCTCAGATGTCTTCAGGAAAAGGGCTACCAAGCCACTTCTGAAACAGAAACAACGTCAGAAGCATCTTACCTGGGCTAAGGAGAAAAAGAACTGGACTTTTGCTCTGTGGTCCAAAGTCCTCTTTTCAGATAAATTTAAATTTTGCATTTCATTTGGAAATCAATGTCTGGAGTCTGGAGGAAGACTGGAGAGGCACAGAACCCAAGCTGCTTGAAGTCCAGTTTGAAGTTTCCACAGTCAGTGATGATTTGGGGTGCCGTGATGTCTGCTGGTGTTGGTCCATTGTGTTTTATCAAGTCTAGAGTCAATGCAGCCATCTACCAGGAGATTTTGGAGCACTTTATGCTTCCATCTGCTGACAAGCTTTATGGAGATGCTGATTTGCTTTTCCAGCAGGACTTTAGCACCTGCCCACAGTGCCAAAACCACTTCCAAGTGGTTTGCTGACCATGATATTACTGTGCTTGATTGGCCAGCCAACATGCCTGACCTGAACCCCATATGGAATCTATGGGATATTTTCAAGAGAAAGATGAGAAACAGTCGATCCAATAATAAAGACGAGCTGAAGGCTCAATAGTGTCTCAGCAGTGCCACAGGCTGATCGCTTCCATGCCATTCCTCACTGATGCTGGAGTTTGTGCTAAAGGAGCCCCGACCAAGTATTGAGTGCATAAATGAACATACTTTAAAGAACTTGAACTTTTCTGCTTTGCAAATCCTTTTTTTGATTGATCTTAGGAAATATTCTAATATTTTGAGATACTGGATTTTGACTTTCATGAGCTGTAAGCTCTAATCATCAAAATTAAAACAAAAAAACTTACTTTACATGTAATGAATCTAAAATATATATGAAAGTTTCACTTTTTGAAATGTTACCAAAAAAATGCAGTTTTTCACGATATTCTAATTTATTGAGATGCACCTGTATATATCTCAACAAGACCAGATGAAACTTCTAAACTATCTAAGCTAATAGATTGTGTTAAAAATGTAAAAGCTTGGATGACCAATAATTTCCTCCTATTAAATTCAGATAAGACAGATATATTACTTATTGGATCAAAAAACAGTACACACAATCTCTTTGATTATAATTTGCAACTAGATGGATGAAAATATGATCATATTACCCCAATTTTACAGTCTATGCACTGGCTACCTATTAAGTTATAATATGATATTATGATAATTTAGCATTAAATTTTAGCATTATATGCTGATAGAACTTTAGTAATTAGAATAACCATGTATGAATGCATATTTGTCATGTTGACTGGACTGGTGGTGGTGCTTAAGATATTGTTTGTCATTTAGTGTTTCTATAAAAAAAGGGGAAAAAACCCCACCTAAAATTAATACTGATAAGATAATAAAACTACTACGAATTCTACTACTAATAACAATATAATACGCACTAAGGATTAATGAGCTGCTGGGTTCATGAATATTAATCACGTAGTCTGCATTCGCTGATTTGCTGAAATCAAAACAGGGACGATAATAGGTGAGCGCCGGCCAATGAGATTGTCGTTTGCGCGTTAGTTCCGCCCACTACTAGAGAAACCGGCAGTTCTTAAAAAGCTGAAGAATACCAAAGGAACTCCGTTATTTTGACACGAAAATACAATAAAGAATATCATTTACATGTAGTGCGTCAATTCTGCATGTAATGTAAGACTCTCTACGTGATCTTTCTTTGCGTGCGCCTTCACACTAGAGTTTACGGTACGTCAAATACAGGTAGCCTACACTGCGTATCCATTCAGATGAACTGAAAAATAAAATTATAATATTATAATAAATTATAGTAACGGTAACGGCGTTGTAATGGGGGAAACAGTAATTCGTTTGATTACTCGTTACTGAAAAAAATAACGCCGTTAGTAACGCCGTTTATTTATAATGCCGTTATTCCCATCACTGTATATTACTACTAATATATACTTAATTTCCTGTAAAGCTGCTTTGCAACGATTTGTATCGTAAAAAGCGCTATACAAATAAACTTGAATTGAATATGTGACAATGTAAACATATATAGTTATATAGTGAGTTTATAGTAATAGTCTTATCATTGTTTTTGTTTATTGGTTCTGTTTTTTTTCTGCATTTTTTACACTTTTTACACAGTTGCCTTTTCCAACATGCAGATTCATAAATCAATCAGTCTATCTTCCAAACTGCACTAAAGCCACCGGGAAGCAAAACTGCCAGAACACACTGTGCAAGACGAGTTGCGCATCAATTACTAAGGTTAAAAAAAATGCATAATACGTACTTTCTTGTCCCCTGCTGTTTTCAACACTTGAGCTGTCAGAGGCTGAAGAAGAAAATTTAACTTTTACTGTACAACAAAATTATCATCATACACTGTTTATACCAGAATGATATGTTTAAAGACAAAATGTTTAAGACAAACACAATGTTTAAACAAACACTTACATAGTAGGCTTGTGGCACTGTCAGTTGATGTTTTAATGCCTGGAGAAGAAAATTAAACTTTTACAACAACACCAGAACATACTGCTTATAAATGAATGCCTAAAATAGCACTGTGTTAACAAACATACGAATTGGTAATGACATGAGAGAACAAAAATCCTGTAGGAATAAATTCACATTTTTATATGCCTAAATTATTTTAAATTACCAATAACAGAATTAAATGAATGAAAATAAATCACTGTAAATCCATCACCATCCTGAGATAGAGTTCATACTTTACAAAAATGCATAGCATAGTTAAAATGATTTAAAAACTGAAGTGGTAAATAAAAAAAATATTTTATTTACAAGAGTATTTTACAAGAAAAGTCTATTTCAGTCTTTCTACTTCAAAATTTCACATTTAATTCAATGTGTTACTTGCAGTTTCTTTGTAACTGTATGTTTACTAGAAATTTCTGCATGACAATTGTATATACACCATTTTTTCCCAGTGTGTGTGTGAGTGTTAAAGAGTAATCCTGTAAATTCTGTATTACATTGGTAAAAAAAAATTAATGTTTAAATATTAGTCTACTACTAAATCTGGATTATAAGAATCTAACCAACACAAGTGCATTAAATATTGTAGTAACAACAGCTATCAAAGGTTAGTAATTTCTGCTCTCACCTAATTGCTCTTTCTTCTGATGCGCCATATATCCAGCAACACCAATGACCATTAACAGGACAACAGCAACAACAGCACCAACAATGACGCCAATGGGAACAGAATCTGCTGTTTGATCAGAGGAAAACATTACAATAATCACAGAGCCTGGTAATGTTACTCAAGAACTATATTGATCCATTGTAACAGTTCCCTCTTTTAACCACGATACACTGTGATTCCAGAAGTTGCAAAAACTGTATGTTCTTTGATAAAACAATAGTTATATTTAAATATACAAATACAAATAATATTTGTATACATATATATATTTTTTTTAAATTGTTTTTAATAATTTTAGACTAATTAGATAAGGTTATTATAAGATACTGGTTATTATCAGATAATAACCTAGTGGGCCCTGACCACATGGTTGAGAACGTCTGGCATACAGGTTTTTTTGAACCCACACAAGTTTCAGTGTCCAAGGTGGTTAATCATTGAAGGGATTAAGCCACTATATTTGTTGTTTACTCATGTAATTTCTCTTACCTGGGTTTGTCCTGATCTCATCCTCTTTCATGGTTTTGCCCTGGTGTTCCACCACACAGCTGAACTTGTTCTTCTTCCACTCATCAGGAGTAACTGTGATGGTGCTCGTCTTCTGAAAGGTCCTGTCTTCATTGGGAATAAGTTCACCAACCTCCACATCCTCATGATGCTCTTGTCCATTTCTCATCCAGGAGATTGTTACTCCACTGGGGTAAAAACCTGTAGCATGACACGTGACTGGAGACGAGGAAGACCTCTGCAGCAGAGACACCTGAGGAGCGACTGAGAGAGAATACAAGAGATGTCATGCCTTCAGCTGCTTTAAGTGAACCTGATATCAGGTGTGGTTGGTCTTCAATTAACACTGATCACACATAGACTACAGTACTTTTTAAGCTTATTCTTTCATCCAAAATGATAACCCTGGGGTTAAGCGACTTACTCAAGGCCACAAATGGTGATAATTTATGGACTACAAAGCTCAAACCAGCAACCTTCCAGTTACCAGATTCAGCAACTACAGCACATGCATACAGTGTCTGCACAAGCTCTTTTCTAGCATATTTTGAAACTTTGTTTTGCTGCATCTTTTAAGCTACAGTCTCTATATATGATAAACAATAATGTTGTAGAATTCTCATTTCTTAGTCACTCAGGATAAAAATATCACCTGAATCGGTAAATGTAAATTAGCTCCCAAATAAAGAATTTTTATTTTTATATAGTCTTCCATGAGTAAATAAGAAAAGGTAAACTGATTTGGTTCACAATGGAAGGTCTCAAGCACAAGACTGAATTTAGGCTCCTCTAAATTAAGGAATCTTATATAATATTTGATAAATAATAGAAATTAATAGAAACAGAGCTGGTGCTGGAGTAGGGATCCTGGATGAATAGTAATAGCACTGAGATAAGGGACTATTTCCATATCCTTAAATAAATTTTGTCCTGCACTCCATTTAAAGAACATTCTCTATTTTTCATTTCCACAATCAAAGAATACATGATATGCAATGCTTAAAATAATCAAACCCCATTTTTTTGTACCAATCAAAAAAAAAAATTTCTTTTCACTTTGAGTGTACTAGATCATTTTGGAAAACGTACATGCTGGATAAGAACTGATGTACCTGTTTTCTCCAGGTTGCTCTTTCCATACTGCACATACTTCTGCAGCCACTCAATGCACACCATGCTGTAGTAATTTATATCACTATCAAGGAAGCCTCTGTCATTGTTCCACTTCTGTAAGGTAGGAATTCCTTGCTGCACAGGGGAAACATATTTCTGCTCTTTCCAATCAAGAGAAACAAAGTCCTCTCCATCATATCCATACTCTTTGAACGCATTTGTTGCTCCAGTCTGATCATCCCACTCACAGCCTAACATTGTCTGGACTGTGTGCACACCTGAGGAAGAGACACAATGTAAGTATGAAAAACTGTTCAGTCAGTCCAAAGACATCAGTCAATCAGAAAGTTCCACATTTTAGACTAAAACAAAATTAATCTAACAGAACATATTTCTTTGCAGTGACTATGGATTTCATACCGCACTCTTGTTTCAGAATTTATGTTTAATGAATGGTGTTTGGTCTGCTCTATGTATGTCAAGTAGTTTCCACAAAATCACATTTAGAATTTCTATAAAAATCTAGCAAAAATGTATCAGTGGTGCCCATTATCAAACACACTCCTTACATTCTAGACCATTTCTGGCTGCTTTGACAAAAAAATAAAATACAAATTATTTAAACTACTAACAGACTAAACACTGCTTGCATCATGTTGCAGCTCTGATTTTTATTTATTTTTAAATACACCTGTATCCAGAAAGATCATGCTGCTTGTTGTGATACAGCAGTTGATCTGCTTTAAAATCACTGAGCATACACAATCAACTATTCTATTTTTGATTACATACATTAATTGTTTTCCACATCATGATGGTTTGTAATAGCAGCTGATAATAAGTAAAACATGTCTGAATGTCTTTCTGTCTGTTTGGCTGTGTGATGATTTGTGTTACACACAGGTGCTTAAATCTGTCTTTGGGTCAGGTTTTGCCTACATTGTGAAATCTCTCACAACAAGCATAAACCTGAAACCACATACATTGTTAAGATGTTTAATAAACATACTAAATAATATTACATTAAAATTTAAAAATGTAAGAACTTGTCTGATGGTTAGGTTTAGGGGTAAGAGCTCACAATAAAAACAATAAAAGTCAATATGTCAATAAAAGCACTTGTGAGCATTGCTTTTTAGCATGCTTTTGCCACAACAGAAACTTTCAATGTTTGAGTTATAAATATGATCAAACCGAAAAGTGTCCCAACCTGAAATAGTTTTTATTTTTTGATTGTTTGTTTGTTTGTTTTTTACAGCAAGAGTAAAAAATTATAATTTGCAAATTGTAATTGTTTTTAAGTTAATCATCTTTACTTAGACATAATAAAGGCTAATATATAAGATGCCCTTCATCAAAATGAGTTATATGTCACAATGGGCCATTGATTTCTTTTTTTTTTTCAACTTCAGACATAAATAATAGAAATGGAAACTACCAATGATCATATTTCCTGTGTCTGTGTAGGTAGTTACCATCCTACCTGCTGACTGGTTAAACCGTTCCTTTGCAATCTGTATGTTGTTTTTGAAGGTTTGATGTGCACCAATCATATTCTCAGTCTCTCTGTCCCAGTAATCTGCTCCTTCATTCTGTCTGATCCACTCTGTCTTTGGCACAGCTTTCATTATGTTGCTGTCAAAGTACATAAACTGCTCATCATCAACCAGACCAACTGCAGTGAACTCTGGGAAGTCAATGACTCCAGACACACCAGTGTAGAAGTATTTCAGAGAGTGTTTTGCTGTGGAGAGAGATAACAATCATAATCTCACAAGACATGCTTGCATTCAGCTTGCTCAAAATTCATACTATTCACAACGTTACATGACGCAGTCAGATATATAACCTTATATAAAGCATTTTGTCATTATAGGTAAAAGCATAAATGTCTTTTTTAAACGTGTAATTGGATAAACTTGTCATTTATTGGAATGACTCTTGCAAGATATACTGTTTTAATTAATTTAATATTTAGTCAGAAACCGCTTTGTGTGCTGAAACAAGGAATTTTGTTTTAATTTATTCTGCATTTATGGTAATTTCTTTCATACCTAGCGAAATAATCATTCTACAGTTTACTAATAGTAGACCACAACCAGTAGTGAGTTTCGCAAGATGATCGTCATCGGTCTCCGGGTAAAAAAGCGTTTCTCAGGTTAGAAATGAAACTGATCTGCATCTAAAGGCCAATTCACACCGCACAGACAAACGCCAACAAACTCCAACAAACCAGTTGGCTCAAGTTGGCCGTTGGATTTAGAATCTTATGAAAAATAACGGTTATGTTCACACTGCACCAACAGACACCGACCAACTCTCACTGACTGGGGAGAAAATGGATGATCCTATATCTATAAGCATGTTCAGTCGGGTGAAAACAAACTCCAACCAACGCCAACCAACGCCAACAGGGGTAACACACTGATCCAACAAACTCCAACAGACTAGTTTGTTAGAGTTTGTCTGTGCGGTGTGAATTGGCCTTTACACGACACAATAACATGTTTACAGCCGAGTTAGTTTTAAGGCCAATTCACACCGCACAGACAAACGCCAACAAACTCCAACAAACTAGTTGGCTCAAGTTGGCTGTTGGATTTAAAATTCTTATGAAAAATAACTGTCATGTTCACACTGCACCAACAGACACCGACCAACTCTATATCTATAAGCATGTTCAGTCGGGTAAAAACCAACTCCAACCAACTCGAACAAACTCGAACCAACGCCAACAGGGCTAACACACTGATCCAACAAACTCCAACAGACTAGTTTGTTGGAGTTTGTTGGCATTTGTCTGTGCAGTGTGAATTGGCCTTATTAAACACATCAAACCAACTAACTTTTCTGATTAAATAAAACAATACAAATTGCTAACAGTGAGGATTCACTTGAAAAATAATCAAATAAGTTTGTTTGTTTGTTTGTTTGTTTGTTAGACCTCCTGTGAAATGATGTCTGAAGGGTTTATTTTCAATAGAATAAAGAAAAAAATATGCTTTCAAAAGAAAATATCTAAATAATAATGAATAGGCTCCGTTTAACGTGTGTAAATTGTTGCCTTTATATTTTGTATAGTTTTGTATAAAGAATAAGGGCCTATTAAAATGCGTAACATGCTTCAAAATAAATATTTCTGAGAAAAGTGTCAATAACACGACAAGACTGGCTGTGGGCTCTTCATATAAGTTAGATGTCTGTTTTAAAGTAAAAGCACAACTTAAAAAAAATAGAAAGCTTACACTGACACTAGGCTACTGTAAAATTAACAACCTAATTTACTCACCAGCATAGGCAAGATGAACTCCGACTAGCAGAAATACTACGAGCTGCATTCTTGCATTTTTCTGAGAAAATTTTTCAATTCTTTTTAGATTTAAAATACTACAAATAATTATAGGCTAGAGAAATGACTTGAAATATTCAAGTTAATACCAAACGTCGGTCTCAGTTGTTGACTTTGAACTAGTAAGATGTCTCTCCGTCAACGCCTGAACAGGTTCTGAAATTCCAGCCAGTAGATTCTGGACATGTGCAGCGTCACAAGTTACTAGGCAGAATTTCCTTTACTGTGTTGATCTTTGCCATTTACAAAGAGTATAGAAGAATAAGGTATTCTATACTCTTTGCCATTTATCGACCAAGTAAGATCACTTAAGAAAGCTAAATAGCCTAGCCCGAGTGGAATTATATTGCCAAGCAACTTTTGTAAAAGCACTGTAAAAATAATTTTTCGTAGTTGTAAATACTAATACAAACACGTTTTACAAGGAAATAATATTTCATACTATTTTAATGTTTACTTTCTACTTGAAATTTTCTTCTTTAATTCATTTTGTCCACTGACGTTTATTTATTTAGTAGCCTAACAGCAGATGCCTGTAAAAAAATATAAGTGCAGTATATTAAACTGCAATATAAATGATTTAGTATTTACATACACCAAGCTTTATTCTTTAAACTTACAGACTTTTAAAAAGCAGATAAATTAAAACAGGAAAGAGTTGTATATGTTACTATAACGAGCAAAGCAACGTAGACAAAAGTGCTACAACAAAAGTAATTCAATCAAAGACAGTTATCTTAAAAACGTAATCTATAAAATTGTATGCTAGAACAGAGTAGCAAGATGGAACGTATTGGAGTGAAAATACTGCAGGCCTAATAGGATAAACCTACACCGGCTATACAGGTTTGTTTGGGTATGTTGTTACCACATAACAAAAGACTATGGCAAGCCGTTTTGACATTTATTTCTTCTCAGGATATGTATTTTTGATATCAACAATTTAATTTTCACTAGTTAAAATGTTCATTCTTGATATCAGGAATTATATTTCTACTAGTAACAATTGTAATTTTTGATATCAGCAATATATTTCCACTAGTAACAATGTTAATTCTTGATATCAACAATTACATTTTCACTAGTTAAAATGCCAATTATTGATATCAACAATTACATTTCTACTAGTAAAAACTATCATTTTTGATATCAAGAATTGTATTTTCACTAGTTAAATGTCACCATAGGCTTCCATTCAAAATCAATTGTTGATATCAACAACTTAGTTCTTGATATCAACAACTTAGTTCTTGATATCAAAAACTTAGTTCTTGATATCAACAACTTAGTTCTTGATATCAACAACTTAGTTCTTGATATCAACAACTTAGTTCTTGATATCAACAACTTAGTTCTTGATATCAGCAATTTAGTTCTTGATATCAACAATTAAGTTCTTGATATCAACAATTAAGTTGTTGATATCAAGAATTACGTTGTTGATATCAAGAACTAAGTTGTTGATATCAACAATTACCTTCTATGGCAAGCCGTTTTGACATTTATTTCTTCTCAGGATATGTATTTTTGATATCAACAATTTAATTTTCACTAGTTAAAATGTTCATTCTTGATATCAGGAATTGTATTTCTACTAGTAACAATTGTAATTTTTGATATCAGCAATACATTTCCACTAGTAACAATGTTAATTCTTGATATCAACAACTACATTTTCACTAGTTAAAATGCCAATTATTGATATCAACAATTACATTTCTACTAGTAAAAACTATCATTTTTGATATCAAGAATTTATATCATGGGAATAGCAATAGGCAAGCCGTTTTGACTTTTATTCCTTCTCAGGATATGACTTCTTGATATCAACAATTCCATTTTCACTAGTTAAAATGTTCATTCTTGATATCAGGAATTATATTTCTACTAGTAACAATTGCAATTTTTGATATCAACAATTATATTTCCACTAGTAACAATGTTAATTCTTGATATCAACAATTACATTTTCACTAGTTAAAATGCCAATTATTGAGATCAACAATTACATTTCTACTAGTAAAAACTATCATTTTTGATATCAAGAATTGTATTTTCACTAGTTAAATGTCACCATAGGCTTCCATTCAAAATCAATTGTTGATATCAACAATTAAGTTCTTGATATCAACAACTTAATTGTTGATATCAACAACTTAGTTCTTGATATCAACAACTTAGTTCTTGATATCAACAACTTAGTTCTTGATATCAACAACTTAATTGTTGATATCAACAACTTAATTGTTGATATCAACAACTTAGTTCTTGATATCAACAATTAAGTTGTTGATATCAAGAACTAAGTTGTTGATATCAACAATTACCTTCCTATATTGTTGATATCAACAACTATGGCAATATGGCAAGCCGTTTTGACATTTATTTCTTCTCAGGATATGTATTTTTGATATCAACAATTTAATTTTCACTAGTTAAAATGTTCATTCTTGATATCAGGAATTGTATTTCTACTAGTAACAATTGTAATTTTTGATATCAGCAATACATTTCCACTAGTAACAATGTTAATTCTTGATATCAACAACTACATTTTCACTAGTTAAAATGCCAATTATTGATATCAACAATTACATTTCTACTAGTAAAAACTATCATTTTTGATATCAAGAATTTATATCATGGGAATAGCAATAGGCAAGCCGTTTTGACTTTTATTCCTTCTCAGGATATGACTTCTTGATATCAACAATTCCATTTTCACTAGTTAAAATGTTAATTCTTGATATCAGGAATTACATTTCTACTAGTAACAATTGCAATTTTTGATATCAACAATTATATTTCCACTAGTAACAATGTTAATTATTGATATCAACAATTCCATTTTCACTAGTTAAAATGTTAATTCTTGATATCAGGAATTACATTTCTACTAGTAACAATTGCAATTTTTGATATCAACAATTATATTTCCACTAGTAACAATGTTAATTCTTGATATCAACAATTACATTTTCACTAGTTAAAATGCCAATTATTGAGATCAACAATTACATTTCTACTAGTAAAAACTATCATTTTTGATATCAAGAATTGTATTTTCACTAGTTAAATGTCACCATAGGCTTCCATTCAAAATCAATTGTTGATATCAACAATTAAGTTCTTGATATCAACAACTTAATTGTTGATATCAACAACTTAGTTCTTGATATCAACAACTTAGTTCTTGATATCAACAACTTAGTTCTTGATATCAACAACTTAGTTCTTGATATCAACAACTTAATTGTTGATATCAACAACTTAATTGTTGATATCAACAACTTAGTTCTTGATATCAACAATTAAGTTGTTGATATCAAGAACTAAGTTGTTGATATCAACAATTACCTTCCTATATTGTTGATATCAACAACTTAGTTCTTGATATCAACAACCTAATTGTTGATATCAAGACCTAAGTTGTTGATATCAAGAACTAAGTTGTTGATATCATCAATTAAGTTGTTGATATCAAGAACTAAGTTGTTGATATCAAGAAATGCCATTTTTACTAGTAAGAATAGCTATGGTAATGAGATCATGAATATTAATGAGGTCTTCCCTCTTTTTAGCGTCAGCACTAGCCAAAGATGGCGGAAGGAAGAACATCCATGCACAGAAACGGCTCCTTTTTATTTATTTGTTTTGTCAATGAAACATGAAAATTATATTATGGCTGGATTTATTTATTTATTTTTGTTAATTAAAAAAAAGTAATTGTATTAATATTTCTTTTTATTGGCCACCAAGTCCTTTGGATAGCCTAATTAAAGGAAAAATGAACAAGGCATAGGCTACATCATATTAAAAAATAAAACCAAAATGAATAATATAGAAAAATAACTTCATGTCGCTTTTTCAAATGTTTATTTTTTGTTTCATTACACTTTCTTCTAATACATCAAATAAAAAATACAACCAAAACGAAAATAAAACGGATAATAATGCGTCATAGAAGGTTAGTAGGCCTACTTTTTTTATATATATATATCGTTGTATTTAGGCTATATTGCCTGCCCAAATTCGTGAGGGCGTTTCTCTTTGTTTATAGGCCGGTGCATATTTTTTTTTTTTTTTTTTTACTGTATGCTACATTAGGATGTATTATTATGTACACCGACATGTTTGACGAGCCGACATAAGGGCCTTTCGCACCTCTTTAGTTCCAGAACTAAAAGTATAGCTATATATATATACAGGGGCGGCGCCAGAGAATGTTGAACGCAGGTGCTGAGGGGGTGCTAGATCAATGACAGGGGGAGCTGGGCAATTAATAGTAAATATGACCAAAACAGGTTGTTATTATTATTATTTTTATATGAATAATAAAATCACTATATAGGCGCATTTCAAATGTTTATGAGGAATGTGGGAGTATTATCGCTCTCAGCCTATCTGCATGGGGGTGCGCACGCAATTATTTTTATTTATTTATTTTTTCCCGCGGAAAGAGCTTATACTCCCGTCATTTTTGGATATGCTTTCTGTTGTATCATGCAGTCTCCATGAATGGAGCGCGTCACAACAATGAACCAGCTCACAGACATAAGAAATAAATCTGCAGAAAGCTTGAAAACCAATTAAAATAAAAAAACAAATCTTCTCTGATTATGTAGTCCGTATAGGTGCATTTCTCTATTAAAGGCACGTCCACTGTGGAGATGGCGAGCCTGAGAAAGCACTAGTTTATTAATAAATAATTCAAATGTATTTTTCCCGATGCATTCATAATCATTACTTTAGTCGGTGCTTTGCGGCAAGCGTTATGCGTGCGTTTGAGCGCGGAATAATACGCCTAAATGCCTAAATAATAGGCATAAATAATAACCTAAATGGTTATATACTATCAACTTAATATAAACGTGCGAATAGTTGACTAGAAAAATCGTTAGTCGGGGCAGGCCAACAGTAGGCTACTACTTGGCACAAGGAACCGATCCATTTTTTAAATAAAATGCTGACATTACGTGCGACTGCAAATCACGTTATTGCAATGCAGTATTTATGCATGTGTTTAATGAGTCAAATGTTTTTATTTTATTTCATTTTTTATGGGGGTGCTATGGGGGTGCTTTGGTTTTTCTTGGGGGTGCTGGAGCACCTGCTAGCCCCTTCCTAGCGCCGCCCATGTATATATAGGCCTATACAGGGCTCGAATTGAGGGGGGATGCGGGGGGATGGCATCCCCCTGGTGAAAAAAAAGAACAAAAAGCATCCCCTCTGTAAAACCACCATCCCCCTAGGATTATTAATTTTGTGTATTACGTAAAAATGATCATGCACATTACATGTTAAAATTTTCTACTTATGATCATTTAAGAAACTAAATAACGGCGATTGGCCAAGCTGCGCACAAGCGGAAGCAATTGTTTTCGTTATTTTTAGCGCAAAATGGTTCAAAAGCAACTTTTGAAGTTTTTTAAAAAGAAGACAACCGAAGGTATGATTTTAGACATTCTCCTGACATAATGTAGGGACTGAGAGACGATAGGAGAGCTGACATTATCCAACTTAGAGAAAAAAACAAAAAAGCATTCACTGCGATGAAGCCCGTTAGAATAAAGTATGTGGAAACTATCCAAAATTCTGCTAATTTGAAAGCTATGAAAACTGTATCTCTGTATTCATCCTTTGTGTCTTAAGATGTAATTTTATTACCTTATTTTTTTGTTAACCCTGGCAAGTCTGAGTGTATATTCTGGAATTTTTATTATTATTATTTTGTCTTTGTGTATAATTGTAACTGTACTGTCGTAATGTTTGTACTGTTTAATAATAATAAAAAAGCCCATTAGAATACAGTTAGAATGCCCTTATAGTTCCAGCAATGAAACAAAAAATACCCAGCTATGAGTTTTTACGTTTTTATATTCATTGCACAAGCAATGTACTTTTCTGTATATCTGCACATGTTCGCGAGGCCGCGAGCACAAATGTGGTATTAATTTTATACAACAGCACAGAGCAACAAGGTTTCATTCCGTGAATGAATCAGTTTTTGAACGAATCGAGTGAGCCAGTGATTCAACGGTCCATTCAGATGGTCTCACTTGTTTCGTTTCTAATTGAATCAGCCGTTTTGAACAAATCTTTTGACTTGAATGATTCAGTAAGTAATTTATTGAAACAGGGACTTTCTGCCACCTACTGGCAGTTTCATTGTCATACTTATTTATCCATGACAGACATAAACCAGCCAAGGTGCCAGCACAACAACACATGCAGCAAAATATTGTTTAATGATCATTATTGACCAAAATTCTCTATTTCAGGCCCCAGAAGGAATTTTATTTTATATAAATAATAGTTCATTTAATAAGGCTATTTTTTTCATGAAATAGAAACCTTTTTAAAAATGAGACCAATTTTGTAATCATTGTGTAAAATTAGCCACAGGATCATCACAACTAATTTTGTACTTAATATACTAAAAATGAGTCTTTAGTACTTCTTAAGATAAACTTAAGATCGACTGTGCTATTTTGAGACACCATAAATATGAACTAAAATGCACTTTTAACATAGGCTACTACCTCTGTGTTTAAAAAATTTATTTAGTTACCACTTGTAGCACACTTGAACACATTTTTCATAGCACTCAAGTGTAATAAATAAAGTGTAATAAAAATTATGTAATCTTGCCCATCTGGTTAATTGCTTATTATTATTATTATTATTATGCTATTTTGTTATTGGGCTATATTGTTGTTGTTGTTTCACTTTGTAACAATAAATGTGTTTAGAGACTGTTATCTTAAAAGAGATAAATAAAATGGTGTCTTCATAGTACAGCACTATTTAGCCTAATCATGTCTGGAAACTTGACAAGTGTGTTTTATTGGGATAAATGTAAAAAAAAAAACACGTATACGATCTATGAGCATTGCACACATTGCTATGCACACTAATAATATGAAACTACTTTCGCTACACTACAGTTATACACATGTATTGCATTATATTCAATAAAACGGGGAAAAAGACGGCTTACAAGATTCCTTATCCTTATCTAGTGGATCAAATTAATATCACATCTTCCAGTTGAAATGGCTGATAGTTTAGAATTTGATTTTGGCAACGGCTATTTGAATTCAGTGAATACAATGAATTCTATTTACACTAAGTGAAAATAGCATATTTTGTTAGCAATAGATTCTATGTAATAATGGGAACATTTTCTTGCAGTAATAGGCTACTAATTTGATGCTGTTTATACTACTTATTGCAAGTAGTGGGTGATATCTGCACCTCAGTATTGTAGTAGGCTACATTAGCCTATAAAACAGTATACAATAACGTATTGAGTGTAAATTATAAATTTTATTACAATTATTAACTGGATGCCGCCCCTACAACTAACCCTAACCATAACCAATAACAACGTCATTTTCCAGTATTCGATTATTTCCTTAATTTAAAAATAAATAAAATTGAATGCCTTTCCTATGTGATACAGGATGTGAAAAGAGAGTAGAGAGAGGTCGGTAAAAGGCGGAATCGAACACGGGTCAAACGCGTCAAAAATCATCTGCTGCGTGCTCTACCTCCTGAGCCACTGAAGCTGACGGCGATCAGTGGTTTTATAGAGATTTTATTCTGCGACATGTTGGTAGGCGGAGTTATTGTAAGCAGCTTCTGCCTCAATGACAACTAAACAATTATTAAAAGTAGCCTACAGCAGCGTTTTATTTTCATGAGAGGGCAATCGAATGTGCCGTTCTCTTTTGGGCTCTGTACCTTGTCGTCTATACGCCATACACATTCATAAAGAGCGGCACTCGTCGTTAAATTATGCACATATCCAAAAAGGAAGTCATTACTATGCACATATCCAAAAAGGAATTCTTGATATCAAGAACTAAGTTGTTGATATCAAAAACTAAGTTGTTGATATCAAGAACTAAGTTGTTGATATCAACAATTAAGTTGTTGATATCAAGAACTAAGTTGTTGATATCAAGAATTACGTTGTTGATATCAAGAACTAAGTTGTTGATATCAACAATTTAAACAATAAATGTCAAAAGGGCGACAAAACTATTACAGATATAAAAAACTTAATTGTTGATATCAACAACTTAGTTCTTGATATCAACAACTTAGTTCTTGATATCAACAACTTAGTTCTTGATATCAAGAATTAAGTTGTTGATATCAAGAACTAAGTTGTTGATATCAACAATTAATTGTCACTAGTTAAAACGTTAATTGTTGATATCAACAATTTAATTGTTGATATCAAGAATTAAAGTTGTTGATATCAAAAACTAAGTTGTTGATATCAACAATTGGGAAGGTAATTGTTGATATCAACAACTTAGTTCTTGATATCAACAACGTAATTCTTGATATCAACAACTTAATTGTTGATATCAAGAACTTAATTGTTGATATCAAGAACTAAATTGCTGATATCAAGAACTAAGTTGTTGATATCAAGAACTAAGTTGTTGATATCAAGAACTAAGTTGTTGATATCAAGAACTAAGTTTTTGATATCAAGAACTAAGTTGTTGATATCAAGAACTAAGTTGTTGATATCAACAATTGATTTTGAATGGAAGCCTATGGTGACATTTAACTAGTGAAAATACAATTCTTGATATCAAAAATGATAGTTTTTACTAGTAGAAATGTAATTGTTGATCTCAATAATTGGCATTTTAACTAGTGAAAATGTAATTGTTGATATCAAGAATTAACATTGTTACTAGTGGAAATGTATTGCTGATATCAAAAATTACAATTGTTACTAGTAGAAATACAATTCCTGATATCAAGAATGAACATTTTAACTAGTGAAAATTAAATTGTTGATATCAAAGATACATATCCTGAGAAGAAATAAATGTCAAAACGGCTTGCCATAGTCTTTTGTTATGTGGTAACAACATACCCAAACAAACCTGTATAGCCGGTGTAGGTTATTATGGCAAGCCGGTTTGACATTTATTTCTTCTCAGGATATGTATTTTTGATATCAACAATTTAATTTTCACTAGTTAAAATGTTCATTCTTGATATCAGGAATTGTATTTCTACTAGTAACAATTGTAATTTTTGATATCAGCAATACATTTCCACTAGTAACAATGTTAATTCTTGATATCAACAACTACATTTTCACTAGTTAAAATGCCAATTATTGAGATCAACAATTACATTTCTACTAGTAAAAACTATCATTTTTGATATCAAGAATTGTATTTTCACTAGTTAAATGTCACCATAGGCTTCCATTCAAAATCAATTGTTGATATCAACAACTTAGTTCTTGATATCAACAACTTAGTTCTTGATATCAAAAACTTAGTTCTTGATATCAACAACTTAGTTCTTGATATCAACAACTTAGTTCTTGATATCAACAACTTAGTTCTTGATATCAACAACTTAGTTCTTGATATCAGCAATTTAGTTCTTGATATCAACAATTAAGTTCTTGATATCAACAATTAAGTTGTTGATATCAAGAATTACGTTGTTGATATCAAGAACTAAGTTGTTGATATCAACAATTACCTTCCCAATTGTTGATATCAACAACTTAGTTTTTGATATCAACAACTTTAATTCTTGATATCAACAATTAAATTGTTGATATCAACAATTAACGTTTTAACTAGTGACAATTAATTGTTGATATCAACAACTTAGTTCTTGATATCAACAACTTAATTCTTGATATCAAGAACTAAGTTGTTGATATCAAGAACTAAGTTGTTGATATCAAGAACTAAGTTGTTGATATCAACAATTAAGTTTTTTATATCTGTAATAGTTTTGTCGCCCTTTTGACATTTATTGTTTAAATTGTTGATATCAACAACTTAGTTCTTGATATCAACAACGTAATTCTTGATATCAACAACTTAGTTCTTGATATCAACAACTTAATTGTTGATATCAACAACTTAGTTCTTGATATCAACAACTTAGTTTTTGATATCAACAACTTAGTTCTTGATATCAAGAATTCCTTTTTGGATATGTGCATAGTAATGACTTCCTTTTTGGATATGTGCATAATTTAACGACGAGTGCCGCTCTTTATGAATGTGTATGGCGTATAGACGACAAGGTACAGAGCCCAAAAGAGAACGGCACATTCGATTGCCCTCTCATGAAAATAAAACGCTGCTGTAGGCTACTTTTAATAATTGTTTAGTTGTCATTGAGGCAGAAGCTGCTTACAATAACTCCGCCTACCAACATGTCGCAGAATAAAATCTCTATAAAACCACTGATCGCCGTCAGCTTCAGTGGCTCAGGAGGTAGAGCACGCAGCAGATGATTTTTGACGCGTTTGACCCGTGTTCGATTCCGCCTTTTACCGACCTCTCTCTACTCTCTTTTCACATCCTGTATCACATAGGAAAGGCATTCAATTTTATTTATTTTTAAATTAAGGAAATAATCGAATACTGGAAAATGACGTTGTTATTGGTTATGGTTAGGGTTAGTTGTAGGGGCGGCATCCAGTTAATAATTGTAATAAAATTTATAATTTACACTCAATACGTTATTGTATACTGTTTTATAGGCTAATGTAGCCTACTACAATACTGAGGTGCAGATATCACCCACTACTTGCAATAAGTAGTATAAACAGCATCAAATTAGTAGCCTATTACTGCAAGAAAATGTTCCCATTATTACATAGAATCTATTGCTAACAAAATATGCTATTTTCACTTAGTGTAAATAGAATTCATTGTATTCACTGAATTCAAATAGCCGTTGCCAAAATCAAATTCTAAACTATCAGCCATTTCAACTGGAAGATGTGATATTAATTTGATCCACTAGATAAGGATAAGGAATCTTGTAAGCCGTCTTTTTCCCCGTTTTATTGAATATAATGCAATACATGTGTATAACTGTAGTGTAGCGAAAGTAGTTTCATATTATTAGTGTGCATAGCAATGTGTGCAATGCTCATAGATCGTATACGTGTTTTTTTTTTTACATTTATCCCAATAAAACACACTTGTCAAGTTTCCAGACATGATTAGGCTAAATAGTGCTGTACTATGAAGACACCATTTTATTTATCTCTTTTAAGATAACAGTCTCTAAACACATTTATTGTTACAAAGTGAAACAACAACAACAATATAGCCCAATAACAAAATAGCATAATAATAATAATAATAATAAGCAATTAACCAGATGGGCAAGATTACATAATTTTTATTACACTTTATTTATTACACTTGAGTGCTATGAAAAATGTGTTCAAGTGTGCTACAAGTGGTAACTAAATAAATTTTTTAAACACAGAGGTAGTAGCCTATGTTAAAAGTGCATTTTAGTTCATATTTATGGTGTCTCAAAATAGCACAGTCGATCTTAAGTTTATCTTAAGAAGTACTAAAGACTCATTTTTAGTATATTAAGTACAAAATTAGTTGTGATGATCCTGTGGCTAATTTTACACAATGATTACAAAATTGGTCTCATTTTTAAAAAGGTTTCTATTTCATGAAAAAAATAGCCTTATTAAATGAACTATTATTTATATAAAATAAAATTCCTTCTGGGGCCTGAAATAGAGAATTTTGGTCAATAATGATCATTAAACAATATTTTGCTGCATGTGTTGTTGTGCTGGCACCTTGGCTGGTTTATGTCTGTCATGGATAAATAAGTATGACAATGAAACTGCCAGTAGGTGGCAGAAAGTCCCTGTTTCAATAAATTACTTACTGAATCATTCAAGTCAAACGATTCGTTCAAAACGGCTGATTCAATTAGAAACGAAACAAGTGAGACCATCTGAATGGACCGTTGAATCACTGGCTCACTCGATTCGTTCAAAAACTGATTCATTCACGGAATGAAACCTTGTTGCTCTGTGCTGTTGTATAAAATTAATACCACATTTGTGCTCGCGGCCTCGCGAACATGTGCAGATATACAGAAAAGTACATTGCTTGTGCAATGAATATAAAAACGTAAAAACTCATAGCTGGGTATTTTTTGTTTCATTGCTGGAACTATAAGGGCATTCTAACTGTATTCTAATGGGCTTTTTTATTATTATTAAACAGTACAAACATTACGACAGTACAGTTACAATTATACACAAAGACAAAATAAAAAAAATTAAAAATTATAATAAAAATTCCAGAATATACACTCAGACTTGCCAGGGTTAACAAAAAAATAAGGTAATAAAATTACATCTTAAGAAGACACAAAGGATGAATACAGAGATACAGTTTTCATAGCTTTCAAATTAGCAGAATTTTGGATAGTTTCCACATACTTTATTCTAACGGGCTTCATCGCAGTGAATGCTTTTTTTTTTTTTTCTCTAAGTTGGATAATGTCAGCTCTCCTATCGTCTCTCAGTCCCTACATTATGTCAGGAGAATGTCTAAAATAATACCTTCAGTTGTCTTATTTTTAAAAAACTTCAAAAGTTGCGTTTGAACCATTTTGCGCTAAAAATAACGAAAACAATTGCTTCCGCTTGTGCGCAGCTTGGCCAATCGCCGTTATTTAGTTTCTTAAATGATCATAAGTAGAGAATTTTAACATGTAATGTGCATGATCATTTTTACGTAATAGCCTACACAAAATTAATAATCCAAGGGGGGTGGTTAGGGGGGATGGTGGTTTTACAGAGGGGATGCTTTTTGTTCTTTTTTTTCACCAGGGGGATGCCATCCCCCCGCATCCCCCCTCAATTCGAGCCCTGTATAGGCCTATATATACATGGGCGGCGCTAGGAAGGGGCTAGCAGGTGCTCCAGCACCCCCAAGAAAAACCAAAGCACCCCCATAGCACCCCCATAAAAAATGAAATAAAATAAAAACATTTGACTCATTAAACACATGCATAAATACTGCATTGCAATAATGTGATTTGCAGTCGCACGTAATGTCAGCATTTTATTTAAAAAATGGATCGGTTCCTTGTGCCAAGTAGTAGCCTACTGTTGGCCTGCCCCGACTAACGATTTTTCTAGTCAACTATTCGCACGTTTATATTAAGTTGATAGTATATAACCATTTAGGTTATTATTTATGCCTATTATTTAGGCATTTAGGCGTATTATTCCGCGCTCAAACGCACGCATAACGCTTGCCGCAAAGCACCGACTAAAGTAATGATTATGAATGCATCGGGGAAAAATACATTTTAATTATTTATTAATAAACTAGTGCTTTCTCAGGCTCGCCATCTCCACAGTGGACGTGCCTTTAATAGAGAAATGCACCTATACGGACTACATAATCAGAGAAGATTTTTTTTTTATTATTATAATTGATTTTCAAGCTTTCTGCAGATTTATTTCTTATGTCTGTGATCTGGTTCATTGTTGTGACGCGCTCCATTCACGGAGACTGCATGATACGACAGAAAGCATATCCAAAAATGACGGGAGTATAAGCTCTTTCCGCAGGAAAAAATAAATAAATAAAAATAATTGCGTGCGCGCCCCCATGCAGATAGGCTGAGAGCGATAATACTCCCACATTCCTCATAAACATTTGAAATGCGCCTATATAGTGATTTTATTATTCATATAAAAATAATAATAATAACAACCTGTTTTGGTCATATTTACTATTAATTGCCCAGCTCCCCCTGTCATTGATCTAGCACCCCCTCAGCACCTGCGTTCAACATTCTCTGGCGCCGCCCCTGTATATATATATAGCTATACTTTTAGTTCTGGAACTAAAGAGATGCGAAAGGCCCTTATGTCGGCTCATCAAACATGTCGGTGTACATAATAATACATCCAAATGTAGCATACAGTAAAAAAAACAAAAAAAAAAAATGCACCGGCCTATAAACAAAGAGAAACGCCCTCACGAATTTGGGTAGGCAATATAGCCTAAATACAACGATATATATATATATATATATATATATATATAAAAGTAGGCCTACTAACCTTCTATGACGCATTATTATCCGTTTTATTTTTCGTTTTGGTTGTATTTTTTATTTGATGTATTAGAAGAAAGTGTAATGAAACAAAAAATAAACATTTGAAAAAGCGACATGAAGTTATTTTTCTATATTATTCATTTTGGTTTTATTTTTTATATGATGTAGCCTATGCCTTGTTCATTTTTCCTTTAATTAGGCTATCCAAAGGACTTGGTGGCCAATAAAAAGAAATATTAATACAATTACTTTTTTTTAATTAACAAAAATAAATAAATAAATCCAGCCATAATATAATTTTCATGTTTCATTGACAAAACAAATAAATAAAAAGGAGCCGTTTCTGTGCATGGATGTTCTTCCTTCCGCCATCTTTGGCTAGTGCTGACGCTAAAAAGAGGGAAGACCTCATTAATATTCATGATCTCATTACCATAGCTATTCTTACTAGTAAAAATGGCATTTCTTGATATCAACAACTTAGTTCTTGATATCAACAACTTAATTGTTGATATCAACAACTTAATTGTTGATATCAACAACTTAGTTCTTGATATCAACAATTAAGTTGTTGATATCAAGAACTAAGTTGTTGATATCAACAATTAAGTTGTTGATATCAACAATTAAGTTGTTGATATCAAGAACTAAGTTGTTGATATCAAGAACTAAGTTGTTGATATCAAGAACTAAGTTGTTGATATCAAGAACTAAGTTGTTGATATCAAGAACTAAGTTGTTGATATCAACAATTAAGTTGTTGATATCAAGAACTTAATTGTTGATATCAACAATTGATTTTGAATGGAAGCCTATGGTGACATTTAACTAGTGAAAATACAATTCTTGATATCAAAAATGATAGTTTTTACTAGTAGAAATGTAATTGTTGATCTCAATAATTGGCATTTTAACTAGTGAAAATGTAATTGTTGATATCAAGAATTAACATTGTTACTAGTGGAAATGTATTGCTGATATCAAAAATTACAATTGTTACTAGTAGAAATACAATTCCTGATATCAAGAATGAACATTTTAACTAGTGAAAATTAAATTGTTGATATCAAAAATACATATCCTGAGAAGAAATAAATGTCAAAACGGCTTGCCATAAAGGGACCGTGGGGAAAGTGAAAGTTTTCTTAGTTTTTAGCTATAGCTCAGTGGGCGTTTGTTTTGTAATAGCTTTTTAGTTAAAGGGCCTATAGACACGAGACCAGTGTCAATCAATAGAGGGGGACAGTGGACATTTTTCACAACCTCTTTTTTACCACTACTGGTAAAAAAGGAAATTGCATGTCCAAAATTAACCTTCTTTTTGTAATAACATTCGTCAGCAGGAAGATAGAGACATGAGACCAGTGTCAGTCAATAGAGGGGGGCAGTAGACACCTTTCACAACTTTCCATTTTACCCCTACGGGTAGAAAAGGGAATTGCATGTCCAAAATTAACTTTCTTTTTGTAATAACTTTTGTCAGCAGGAAGATAGAGATATGAGACCAGTGTCAATGAAGAGAGGGGTACAGTGGACATTTTTCACAACCTTCCATTTTACCCCTAGTGGCTGATTAGGGAATTGCATGTAAAATTAACCTTCTTTTTGTAATAACTTTTGTCAGCAGGAAGATAGAGATATGAGACCAGTGTCAATGAAGAGAGGGGTACAGTGGACATTTTTCACAACCTTCCATTTTACCCCTAGTGGCTGATTAGGGAATTGCATGTAAAATTAACCTTCTTTTTGTAATAACTTTTGTCAGCAGGAAGATAGAGACATGAGACCAATGCCAATCAATAGAAGGGGACAGTGGACATCTTTCACAACCTCTTTTTTACCCCTACTGGTGACTAGTGGGATTGCATGTCCACAATTAAAATGTTTTGGTAAGATCTTTTTTATTCAGGGAGACTGAGACTCAAAGTATCAATCAATAGAAGGGGACAATTGACATACAACAACCTCTCTTTTTCTTTTAAAATAAATAAATATCACATTTTGACTGTGTTACTTAGTAGATTTGGAGTACTCGAAACTCAAATACAACGTTTAGCAGACAGCGTAAAACCTGCTGCCGCCGGCTGTGTTGAAAATAAGAAAATCACTCACTGCTCTTATCTGAATCACTTTAGTAGCTTTAGTAACTAATAATAATAATTTGTATTTAATACATAACATAGACTGCAAAAAAAGATTTTAAAAATCCTGCAGACAGATGTGGCTGCAAACTACCAGCATCTAGAATGATTTTGATCAGCATTTGTTCATAGCAGAGGACTCTATCAACTTATATTTTATAGTTTGTCAGTTGATATAAGATTTTGTAGGCTTTGCATGCATATGTATATACAACCCCAAATCAGAAAAAGTTGGGACAGCATGGAAAACGCTTCAGTCTTCAGTCCCTAAACGTCTTTTAAGTGTTGTGAAAAGGAATGGCAACATTACAAAGTGGTAAATGCTTTACTGTCCCAACTTTTTTTGGAATGTGTTGCAGGTCTGAATGACAGGAAAGGATGTATATTTACAAATGACATGAAGTTGACCAGACAAAACATGAAATATTTTGTGTTCATATTGTCTGCAATGAAATACAAGTCAAAGTAAATTTAGAAATCACTACTTTCTTTTTTTATTTGCGTTTTCCATGCTGTCCCAACTTTTTCTGATTTGGGGTTGTATATCGGGCCCAATCTGTGCTCCTGGGCAGTGACCATTTTCTGTATCCAGAGTTTTTAATGCTCCCTTCAGGATCCCGCTATAGACTACCAAAGATGAAAAGTAACCGATACGAATACTCGTTTGTTCCCTGTGCAATTCGGTTGTTAAATGGTCTTTAAGGGAATCTGTTAGGGAAATTTATTGTATTTTCTGTATTTTATTTATATATTTTTATGTATTTATGTCTTGGAATGTATTGTATGGGTCTGCTGTGTTTCTGATTCTTGCTGCATCTAAATTGCCCATAAGGGATCTTAATAAAGTTTGACTTGACTTGACTATGTGCACCCCTCAAAAGCCTAAAACCAATGTTTAGCCCTGGAGTCCATGTCCACGCAGTGAAAAAATATTTCTTATGTCATTTATATACTAATTATTACTATAGCTTTTTACTATGGTAAATATATAAATATGTTATATGCAGGTGTGGCTCATCTATATAGACAGACAAGCAAAAGACCAACCAAAATATTAATCAATTTGAAAACATAAATACATACAGTAAACTGCCATTATACTACAGGGCTGTTAAATCTTGAATCTGACTGGTTGATGAACATACTAAGGTGTGCAAGTTATCATCTTGACTGCATTACATATCCATAACACTTCGCCAAATGGTTAAATTTTTTTCAAAGGTCCTTAGGCTACAGCTTACTCTGAAATATGTCAAAATACATAAATCAAGTCAGCCATACATTGTTAATTTAAATCTTATGAGATGATGCAACATAAAAAATCTAAATGGCTCCAAAAAAAAAAAAATCAATCCAACTACACAGAGTGTCTACACACTCCCAACAGGTAAATTATTTCATTCTTAAATTTAAATACAGGTTTATCTTTAAAATTGTAAATGGTTTCCAAACAAACATGTTCTTTCCTATTTTTTAGTTTTTTGATCATATTTAAGTGTGAGCAGCTCTGACAAGCTGAGGATACTTCTCTCCTCTTCTCCATTATATATGCCACAGCCCAAGACTGGTTGCCCACTGAAGCTAAGCAGGGTTGAGCCTGGTCAGTACCTGGATGGGAGACCTCCTGGGAAAACTAGGTTGCTGTTGGAAGAAGTGTTAGTGAGGCCAGCAGGGGGTGCTCACCCTGCAGTCTGTGTGGGTTCTAATGCCCCAGTGACAGGGACACTATACTGTCAAAAAGCACCGTCTTTCGGATGAGACGTTAAACCGAGGTCTGGACTCTCTGTGGTCATTAAAAATCCCATGGCACTTCTCGTAAAGAGTAGGGGTGTAACACCGGTGTCCTGGCCAAATTCCCTCCACTGGCCCTTGTCAATCATGGCCTCCTAATAATACCCATCCACTTGATTGGCTCTATGACTCTCTCTCCTCTCCACCTGTAGCTGGTGTGCGGTGAGCGCACTAGCGCCGTTGTCCTGTGGCTGCCGTCGCATCATTGGAACAACACTCATTTTTGCATAACCTCAATAGTGTAATATTTCAATTTCATATTCTGCTATGTCTAAGTTTATTTTATTATATTTATGTTACCCAACAGATGGCTAAGGAGACAGTGGAGGCTTTTCCAATGATACCCTCTTAAATTGTGATACCTTCCAATAAGCACCTCCTGTCAGAGCTGCGTAAGGAGATGGCTGTAACTATCCTAGAATCATCAGGTATGTATTGTAAGCACACAATCAAGGATACTCTTGCACTGATCCTTTAGTGTGGGTGTTCTTTTACTACATATATGTGACCCTGGACCACAAAACCAGTCATAAAGGTCAATTGTTTGAAAATTAGATTTATACTGAATAAATAATCTTTCCATTGATGTATGGTTTGTTAGGATAGGACAATATTTGGCTGAGATACAACTATTAGAAATCTGATGGAATCTGAGGGTGCAAAAATATCTAAATATTGAGAAAATGACCTTTAAAGTTGTCCAAATGAAGTTCTTAGCAATGCATATTACTGATAAAAAATGAAGTTTTGATATATTTACAGTAGGAAATTTACAAAATATCTTCATGGAACATGATCTTTACTTAATATCCTAATGATTTTTGGCATAAATGAAACATTTATAATTTTGACCCATACAGTGCTATTGCTACTAATATACCCGTGCTACTTATGACTGCTTTTGTGCTCCAGGGTCACATATGGGCATGAAAAGCCAAACCTCCTTCAAAGTGATCAATAGTGATTTTAATGTGTGTAGAGTTTAATTTCCATTATTATGTAGGCTTTACAATGGTACTAAGAACATACTGTTTATATATTTATGCTTATTATTATGGGTCAAAGCATCAAACAGGCTGGAACCATATCGTATTTGCAGAGATCCTTTGTCTAGACATCAGAGGCCAAAGTCATAAACATTTTCCCAAAGTTGATGAAAAGGATCCAAATTAACCCCATTGCTCAGGCACCCAATCAGACACTTTTCAGAACTGTAGTAGATATATTCGCTTTTTTAGTTTGTACCTCTGTAATCATAATGGCTTGAATCGAAATTATTTTCAAATGAATCCTTCATTCAAGCTCAAAAACATTTTTCTTTTCTTTTATTTACCTCTGGAAATTCTGTTTCACAAACCTACACTAAATGGACAAAAGTATTGGGACACCACCTTCTAATGAACAATGAAACGACAATATAAAAACAAAGTTGAAGAACAATTCAACAACAACAACCCAAGAAGCATGTGGCAGGGCATCAACAACATCACAGGCTTTAAAGGGAATAAACCAGCCACTGTGAACATTGCCGCCTCTCTACCGGATGAGCTGAACACCTTTTATGCTCGTTTCGAGGCTCATAACCCCGCCCACACAGAGAGCGCTCCCACAGCTGCTGCAGAAGAGGTGAGTCCACTCTCCCTTTCTGTCGCGGATGTAACCCGATCCTTCAAATGGTTGAACATCCGCAAAGCTGTGGGCCCGGATGGCATCCCAGGCCGTGTGCTCAAAGCATGCGCTTACCAACTAGCCGGGGTTTTTACAGACATCTTCAATCTGTCCCTCTCTCTGTCTGTGGTTCCCTCATGCTTCAAAAAATCCACCATTGTGCCCATACCAAAGAAAAATAAAATCACATGCTTGAACGACTGGAGGCCCGTTGCTCTGACACCCATCTTCAGCAAGTGTTTTGAGAAGCTCATCAGAGACCACATCTGCTCTGTGCTGCCTGCCTCACTGGACCCACTACAATTTGCATACCGCAGAAACCGTTCCACAGACGACGCTATTGCCTTCACCCTGCACACTGCTCTCTCCCACCTGGAAAATAAGAACACCTATGTGAGGATGCTGTTCGTGGATTATAGTTCAGCATTTAACACCATAGTGCCTGCCACACTGGTTGCGAAGCTCCAGACTCTGGGACTGAACAGATCTCTGTGCAGCTGGATCCTGGACTTCCTGACAGGCAGAAGTCAGGTGGTCAGAATGGGCAACAACACTTCATCTCCCCTGATCCTCAACACTGGTGCCCCGCAGGGCTGCGTTCTCAGCCCACTCCTGTACTCCCTGTACACACACGACTGTACAGCTACACACAGCTCCAACGTCATCGTCAAATTTGCCGATGACACAACGGTAATAGGCCTGATCACCGACAACGATGAGACGGCCTACAGAGAGGAGGTGAGTACCCTGACTAAATGGTGCCAGGAGAACCACCTCTCACTCAACATCGACAAGACCAAGGAGCTGGTGGTGGATTTCAGGAGACAGAGCAGAGAACACACACCCATCTCCATCGACAAGACACCTGTGGAGAGGGTAAACAGCTTTAAGTTCCTCGGCGTTCACATCACCGAGGATCTCACATGGTCCACTCACACAGACGCAGTGCTGAAGAAGGCACATCAGCGCCTCTTCTTCCTGAGACGGCTGAGGAAGTTTGGAATGAGCCCCAGCATCCTCAGATCCTTCTACACCTGCACTGTGGAGAGCATCCTGACCGGCTGCATCACCGCCTGGTTTGGAAACAGCACCGCTGGCAACCGCAAAGCTCTGCAAAGAGTTGTGCGAACTGCCCGCCACATCGTTGGAGGTGAGCTTCCCTCCCTCCAGGACATCTACACCAGGCGGTGTATAAGGAAAGCCAGGAGGATCATCAAGGACTCCAGCCATCCATCCCACAGACTGCTCTCTCTGCTGCCCTCAGGGAGACGTCTCCGCAGCATCCGATCCCGCACTAGCCGACTGAGGGACAGCTTTTTCCCTCAGGCTATCAGGCAAATGAACAGACAGAACTAATCCACCCTACATCACACTCCCACTCACACAACATGCCACACACTGCACTTTACCGCCGTCCACTGGACTACACACACACACTGCAATAATACAACCTATCTGCTATCACTGGATACCATACAATGCACATCCACGACATTGCATATGTATAATCTGTTGCACCTTTGCACAACTATCTACTGCACAACTAATCTGTTGTAAATCTATAATCTGTTGCCCTTAACATATCACAATGTTTAGATGTGTACATAATGTAAAATGTGTACATAGTGTATTGATAACTAAGACTGTCTTTATAGTACACTGTGTGTATTGAGTATGTGTATGTGTATTTTGCACATTGTCTTCTGTACAGTCTGTAAATATGTACTGTCTATATGTAAACTGTTTTGTTTTTTTGCACTGTTTGGAGCACGCTCTCAAGAATTTCACTCACCAAGGCACTTGTGCTGTGGTGATGTGACAATAAAAGTGATTTGATTTGAACAGGTTTGACTACTTCAGTAATTTCCATGAGTACAAATGTTAATGTTAAAGCATATAATGATATTCTAGGGAATTGTGTTTTTCAAATTTTATAGCAATAGTTTGGACAGGACCCTTTTCTATTCTAATATGAAAATGTGTATAAGGCAAGGTTCAAAAATAAATGATTGATTCAGTCAGTGTGGAAGAACTTGACTGGTCTGCAGAAAGCCATGGCGTAAATCCAGCTGAACACCTCTTGTTTGACTCTAAACGCAGACCTTGAACCAAACTCATCATCAAACACCAATGACTTGTACATACACTATATGGACAAAAGTATTGGGACACCCCCTTCTTTAGAACAGAAACTTCAAAAATTGTGGCAACAAAGATGGAAATGAAATTCATGTATTTAAACATTGTATGTCCATCTCTGTTGCAGCAGTTTTGGAAGTGTCTAAAATGACTGAACCCATATGTACAAGTCATTGGTGTTTGTTGATGAGTTTTTGGCTCAAGGTCTGCATTTAAAGTCACACTAGAGGTGTTCAGCTGGGATTAGGCTTTCTGCAGACTAATCAAGTTCTTCCACACTGACTGAATCAATCATTTCTTTTTGAACCTTGTTTTATACACAGAGGCATTGTCATGTTATAATAGAAAAGGGTCCTGTCCAAACTATTGCTATAAAATTGGAAAAACACAATTCCCTAGAATAAAATTATATGCTTTAACATTAACATTTGTATTCATGGAAATGACTGAAATAGTAAAACCTGTTCATTAGAAGGGGGTGTCCCAATACTTTTGTCCAAATAGTGTATCAAGTTCTTCTGAAGACCATTTAAAATACATACTTTTCTTTTGGTTGTGTAACAATAAATTCCAAAAGATGACAATTTAGTTTGATTATAATTTTTTTTTTTATCCATGTTGTCGACTACAGTGAGATAAACAATGATAAATCATTTAACGTCTATGTAACATTCAATAAGTGTGAATGGCAGATTAACTTCACTCTTCATGCACGTAAATGCATTTGTTGGATCGTAGTGCTCCAAAAAAATCTTGTTATTTTATATAATTATTTTGCAAATAAAGTACAAAATGCTTGTAGTTCATGAAATATTAGCTTCTTTTTCATAGTATAATATAATGTAGACCATGGTAAAATGTCATACGCATGCAGTAATACAGCACATTCAAATCATTTGCACATTATAGGTAATTCATGATTTTTATTTTTCATTATGTACATTGTTAATCTATTAAGAAGAGTGTTTATACATACATAGTCATCTCATTCCATGTCACTGTAATTATCAAAATTATTTTAATTAATTACATTTATTTAATTAGCGCGTGTGAAGAGTTCAATAATGTTTTTATGGTTTGGTAACTACTTATTAGTGTTTTCACTCCCAATATGGTGATGGTAGGTCTTAAGATCTGAAACCTTTAAAGAACATTATCTTTAGTAAATAACATACTGATAAAAAAAAATTAATGTACAGCCTGAATGCACTGTAAGTCGCTTTGGATAAAAGCGTCTGCTAAATGCATAAATGTAAATGTAAATGTAGTAGTGTCACGCTGATGCTAGGTTGTAGAAAAAGGTGCACGAAGGAGAAGATTCAGAGCGTATTTATTCCACATGACACAGAAAAAAAGGTATCCACAGATAGCAAACATGAGGTTCAAACATTAACCGTCAAACTCAAACTGAACAGACAACAACTTAAATACACAGACCAAACAATGATAGTTAACAAGACACAAGTGAACTAACCAACATAATCAAAGGGTAGGCAGAAACTAGGTAAAATAACAAAACTAGACAGGCAAACAAAGTCAAAACTAACAGAAACCTTGACAGAACGTCCCCTCCTGGAAGGCGTGAACTCTCGCCATAGCAGGATGCAAAAGGATGGGGGGAGGTTTGGGAGGAGAATGAGGGGCAGGCAAAGGGCTTTCAGGCAGGCAGAAGACCAAGGAGGCGATGATGGAGGGAAGGAGCCCTGGAGGAACAGACAGACTGAGGAACCAGGACGGAGCTGATTGAGGAAGGAGCCAGGAAGGAGTAGACGGAGGGAGGAGCCTGGAGCAACCAGCCAGGTACCAGACCACAGCCAGGAAGGCAGCCCACGGTGGAGCAGATGGAGGGAGGAGTCATGGTGGAGGAAGGGCTGACGAATCTAGGACTGACAGAGGCGGAACTGGTGGTAAGGGAGCCCAGTGCGGAGATAGAGAGCCGTAGAGCCAGGGCGATGCAAAGGATCTGGAGGGCCAAGGTGGAGCAGATGGCTCAGGTGACCGAGGTGCAGGTGAGGATCCGGAAAGCTGCGGTGGAGCCAGAGCGTCTGATGATGAATGTGAAGCCAGAGAGATGGAGGAGCCTGACAGAGCCAGAAGGACGGAGGGATGACGCAAAGCCAGAAGAGTGGAGTTCCGAGGCGAGGGCAGGTCGATGACTGACCAAGGTAGATCCAGAGGGATGAGGGAGCCCAGCAGAGCTGATGGACTGATGGGCCATGGTGGAGATGAGGGAGCTAAGAGCCATGGTGGAGCTGCTGGGTCGACGGGCCGAGGCGGAGTCCAGGTCTCGGAGGTTGGGGGCAGAGACTGGGGATCTTCTGACCATGGTGGAGCTGGAGACTGACAGTTCCAAAGCGAATCCACTCCACAGATGTAAAGCTGAAGAGGAGCTGAGGGACTCTCAGGATGCAGCGGGTCAGAAAATGGTAGACAGCCCATGAGAGGCGGGAGAGGGAGGCTGGGTAGGAAATCATGACAGTCAGGGGTTTCAGGGATGGTGTATGCTGCCCATACACACCAAATCACGACTCCTAGCACAGGTAGTGTGGCGGATAGGGGAATGAGCTCCTTGGTCAGGACGGGGCTAAATCACATTGGAACGTTTTCTTTTTCTGGTCGGTTATTCTGTCACGCTGCTGTTAGGTTGTAGATAAAGGTGTACGAAGGAGAAGATTCAAAGTGGGTATTTATTACGACATAGACGAACGGGTTTTCACAAACAGCAAACGTGAGGTTCAAACAATAACCGACAAAGTCAAACTGAAAGGACAAGAACTTAACTAGACAGACTGAACAAAGATAATTAACAACACCACAGGTGAACTAACGTAATCAAAAGGTGAGGCAGAAACTAGGTCAAAGGACAAAGCTAGACAGGCAAACAAAGTCCAAACTAACAAAATTGTGACAAGTAGAATTAAGTGTTCATTAATATGCTTACAAATACATGAAGCATAGACATAAACCATACATTGTTGACACACTGTGAGGAGTATTTTGTAAATATGTGGATGGGATAAATGCAAAGCACAAATTCCAAGTATGGGTTATTATACTTGACCATCACTTCGCTTTACTTCACTTCACTACATATGACACAATCCTTGTCAACAATGTGTAGTAAAGTACCTGTAAAAGAAAAAAAACAGATATAAATACTCATGAGACCACATTAAAATACATCTTGTAGGATTTCTCGCACTATTTATTTTTAGCTATTTTATATTTATTTAATATATCAATTTATTTAATGTATGTATATATGCATACATTTATTTAATTTATCTAATGTATTAACAATGTAGAGATTACAATATATAAAGTACAATTTAACCATAATCTAACTTAGCTGTGTCAAGATTTATTATTTTTTGTTAAAACATATTAACCATAAATATTTTTTATAGTTCTCCATGACCTAATGTACAGTGAGAAATGTTTACTTATAAAAGTTGTTAACAATTATACAAAACATTGTCTTAGTCTTTACATATTACCTAATCACAATATTTTGATCGCTGCTCTGAAAATAAATTAAGAACTCACTGTTTGTATATAGATTATTAATATATTAACAGTTAAGACTAACATATATAAATCATAAATTAACTGTAAAATTTGCAATTGATTTGGAAGCACTTTATTACTGTATATTCTTATTAAAAATTGTAACCCAATTTTTATTCCCTCAGGAACTGAGTACAAAATGTAAGACATAAAGTTGCTCATTGCTTATATTATTTTGACCATGATATGAGAATATTTCTATTCTTGTCATTGTGGGCCATTTCAGTTTGATGAAAAGACAAATATGCAGACACAATTGCAAACTTCATGGATCATACTGAAGCAGAATTACAGTGTTTGTTTTTTTTTGGCAGAACTGTGGTGTACTTGGTGTTTTGTTAAGACTGGATTTTGCATTCCGCAGATATAGGTCAACTTGCAATTACTGTAACCGCATGGCCATTGAATTAACTTGCATCTTCATGATGCTTCAAATTCAAAATTGTTTTAACTATTTTGTCATGACTGTCTGATGTGTACTAGGTGTCATGCAAAACGGATGAAAGGTCTACAAAAACTTTTTTTTTTTAAATCTGAAATTGTCTAAGAGAAAAGATTTATTTGGCACCTGAATATCTGTGCACATTTAGGTATTATTTATGGTCTTACTGTCTGTAAATCTATCCATCTACCTCTGTCTGTCCATCCATATGCTCATATATACAATGGTGGACAAAATTATTAGAACACTATAATTTTCACCAGCTTTAAATTGTTTAAAGTCAGTTATCTCTATCTTTATCTCTAGCTGTAGTGTGTCAGTAGGAAATACCAGTTTACATTTCCACACTTTCATTTTGCCATTAATTGTAATAATCCAGTGAGATTTTTGTGCTCCACACAGAGATCTGATCTGATCATCATCAGTCTGTCTGAAATGGCATGAAGAAACAGAACAAACTGAGACTAAATCCAGAATAACTGTGGCAACGTCTCCAAGATGCTTCAAGAAACCTACCTGCAAAGCTACAGGAAAAACTATGAGCAAGTGCACATAGGGCAAAAGCTGCTTTAAACACAAAGGATGGTCACACCAAATGTTGATTTAATTTAGTTAACAGAAGTTAACTGATAATTAATATATATTTATGACATTATTTTTGACAGCATCTTCATTTTACAGCGTTTTTACACAAGTGACCAAAACTTCTAACAGTTCTGTTGCTTTGCAGGTAGGTTTATTGAAGCATCTTGGAGAGGTTGCCACAGTTCTTCTGGATTTATTCTGTCTCAGTTTGTTCAGTTTCTTCATGTCATTTCAGACAGACTCAATGATTATCGAGTGTATCAGATGTCTGTGTGGAGCACTAGTTGTTGTCAGACAAAAATCTCACTGGATTGTTACAATTAATGGCAAAATGAATGTTTGAAAATGTAAACTGATATTTCGTACTGACACACTACAGCTAGAGATAGAAATAATGGAATTAAAATCATTTTTAGCCAATAATATTGGTCACCACTGTGTGTCTGTCTGTCCATCTGTCCATCTATCTATACATCTGTCTGTCTGTCCATCCATTTGCTCATCTATATGCATGTCTCTCTGTGCATCCATCCATCCGTCCGTCTACCTATACGTCTGTCTGTCTGTCTATCCGTTCGTCCATACACCGGTCTGTCTGTCTGTCTGACCGACCGAACAGTTAAAATAAAACATTGATTTGTGATATTGCACTTTCAGTATTCAATCCCAAAGCTCATTGCTCCCTGTGTGGAAAAGAGTCTCCAGTTGGAGGTGTGGGTCTGAACACATGGGTTTGTGTCCTTTTCAATGAGAAATTTCTAATTAGATTAGCTATTAGACATACTGTAGACCTCATGTTAAATTATTTAAACTAAATAGGTAATTATTATGCAGATAATTAGTATACAGTTAATCTAGAAATGACATTACATCAAATGTTCTATAGTATTTTGTATTAAGAAAATAAAGATCAAATAGTTTAATTATTTTACTGTATGTTCGATTTTGTACATTTTAATTAGATGTTTTTAAGTAGAAATTAATATTAGTTTCTTATTAATGGAGTATTAAAAGAATGTAGTACAGTTTATTTGTAACTTAATATGTTCAATATAATTTAAAATTAAATAAAGTTTACTTGTGACAATTTTCTTCCACCAGATTAAGTGCAGCAACTGTGAAAGATGGTACCACTCTGTCTGTGTCAACATGACGAAAAAAGAGATACACAAATGTAAGAGAAGAATGTGGTTGTGTTTTCTGTAAGTAAAAAGTCCTTTAAAATTGTAGCTGTAAAATTATATTGTTTACTCTTGGAAGGTTTTTTTTTTTTTTTTTTTTTTTTTATTTATGTTGTTTTGATCAGTTTGGTCAAATTACTTTGTATAAATACCAGTTCTGTCAAAATGGCTGTTGTACTGTTGGCTGTTGTTGTTTCAAATTAGTTTACAGTATTAACAGGAAAATTCTGCATTACATAAATTTTGTCATTGTAAGGATGTAAGTAAGGTACACATTGTAAATGCAACTACCTTGTGCACCAGTAAGGATTAAATGTGAGCTTGTGAAAGATGTCCACTGTCCCCCTCTATTGATTGACACTGGTCTCATGTCTCTATCTTTCTGCTTATGAAAGTTATTACAAAAAGAAGGTTAATTTTGGACATGCAATTCCTTAATCAGTCACTAGGGATAAAACCGAAGGTTGTGAAAAATGTCCACTGTCCCCCTCTATTGAATGGAACTAGTCTCATGTCTCTATCTTCCTGCTGACGAAAGTTATTACAAAAAGAAGGTTAATTTTGGACAAGCAATTCCCTAATCAGCCACTATGGGTAAAATAGAGGTTATGAAAATGTCCACTGTCTGCCTCTATTGATTGACACTGTTCTCATGTCTCTATCTTCCTGCTGACGAAAGTTATTAGAACTTTTGACTACCATTTGAGCTACAGGCTTTCCTGTAGCTCAAATGGTAGAGCATGGCGCTAGCAACGCCAGCATCATGGGTTCGATTCCCAGGGAAAGCAAGAGCTGATAAAAATGTAAAACTGTAACTTGAATGCAATGTAAGTCGCTTTGGATAAAAGCGTCTGCTAAATGCATAAATGTAAATTAGAAAAAGAATGTTAATTTTGAATAAGCAATTCCCTTTTCTACAAGTAGGCGTAAAACAGAAGGTTGTGAAAAATGTCCACTGCCCCCCCTCTATTGATTGTCACTGGTCTCATGTCTATAGGCCCTTTAACTAAGAAGATATTACAAAAACACCGCCCACTGAGCTATAGCAAAAAACGAACAAAACTTACACTTTCCCCACGGTCCCTTACTGAAAGCTCCGCTGAGAGTGAGCTCTCCCAGCTTAATGCACATTGCGACGGTTTGTGCGGGGCAGTGCTCTTTATATAGAGCGAAAATACTGAAAAAGAAGGATGTGAAACATGATCAGCGTTGCCCTTTTGGCGGTCACACTGTTCAGACTTTTTTAGGGCAAGTCGTTTTGAAGTTATTGGCGTTTATCGCTGAATGTGTCACGAATATCGAAAACAAAAACAACTTAACCCCGCTCCTTCAGCGTGGTCTGGAGAAGTAATGTTGGGAGCGCCACCTAGCTGAGAGTTGGCTTATTAGAAAAGTAAATGTTGTAGAGAGAAATGCATGGTTTTTAGTGTTTTAGTGTATATTCTGAGAGGTTACGAGACATCTACAGGTGCATCTCAATAAATTAGAATGTCGTGGAAAAGTTCATTTATTTCAGTAATTCAACTCAAATTGTGAAACTCGTGTATTAAATAAATTCAATGCACCCTTGTCAAAAAATCCTATTGGAATTTCAGTTTTTCCTTTAGGATCTTATTGGATTCTTAGAATCCTATTGGACATTCCGATTGATTTTAATGGAATTTCACTTTGTCCTATAGGATCTTATTGGATTCTTAGAATCCTATTGGACATTCCAATTGATTTTAATGGAATTTCACTTTGTCCTATAGGATTTTATTTGATCCATAGAATCCTATTGGACATTCTGATTTATTTTAATGGCATTTTAATTTTTCCTGTATGATCTTTTATTGATTTGTATCATATTGGACATTGTGATTTTTAAATGGAAATTCACTTTGTCCTTTAAGATCTTACAGTGCCTTGCGAAAGTATTCACACCCCTTAATTTTTTTTCACATCAATCTACACTCCATACACTATAATGGTAAAGCAAAAAAAAGGTTTTTAACATCTTTGCAAATTTATTAAAAATAAAAAACTTAAATGATTCCATTGCATAAGTACTCATACCCTTATCTGGGACAGTTGGAATTTAGCTCAGGAGCATTCATATTGCTTGTAGATGTTACTAGACTTTGAGTGAAGGTAACCTGTGTCAAATTCAATTGAATGGGTATGATTTGGAAAGGCACACACGTCTTAATAAAAGGTCCAACAGCTGATAATGCATATTAGAGCAAAAACCAAGCCCTGGGGTCAAAAACCAAGCCCTGGGGTTTCTGAGCTCTACAGTCTGTAGAGCTCAGAAACAGGTTTGCGTCAAGCCACACATGGGGAAGAGTTCAGAAAAAAAATTCTGCTTCATTGAAGGATCACAAAAGCATGTAGTCTCTGTTACCCTTAATGGAAGAAGTTTGAAACAACCAGGATTCTTCTTAGAGCTGGCCTCCTGGCCAAACTGAGCAATTGATGGAGAAGGGCTTTGGTTAGAGTGGTGACGAAAAACCTGATGGTCACTCTAGTTGAGCTCCATGATCATATGTGGAGATGGGAGAAACTTACAGAAGGACAAACACCACTGCAACACTCCACCGATCTGGGCTTTATGGCGGTGTGGCCAAACTCAATCCTCTCCTCAGTGAAGACAAAGAAAAAAAAGCACCTAAAGGACCCTCAGACTGTGAGAAATAATATTCTCTGGTCTGATGAACCTCAATTCTAAGCATCATGTTTGAAGGGAACCAGCTCTGCTCATCACCTGCAGAGTACCAACCCAAAAGTAAAGTGTGCTGTAGCAGCCTCATGCTGTGGAGCTGTTTTTCAGCGGCAGGGACTGAGGGACTCGTCAGAGTAGAAGAAAAGCTCAATGCACCAAAATATAGAGATAGCCTTAATGAAAACCCAGTCCAGAGCATTCAGAACCTCACACTGGGCAGAAGGTTTACCTTCCAACAGGACAGTGACCCTAAACACACAGCAAGAGGGGCTAATAGACAGCTCTGTGAATGTCCTTGAGTGGCCCAGCCACAGCCTGGGATTGAACCCAATCAAATATTTCTGGAGAAACCTGAAAATGTGCATCTGCTCCCATCCAACCTGACAGAGCTTGAGAGGTGAAGAGGTGAGGAGAAGAATGGCAGATAATTGCCAAATGTTGATGAGCAAAGCTTGTCGCATCAAACAAAAAAAGACTTGAGACTGTAAAGGTACTTCAGCTAAATATTTAGTTAAGGGTATGAATACTTATGCAATGTACTTATGTGAGTTTTTTATTTTTTATAAATTTACGAAGTTGTGACAATTCTGTTTTTGCTTTGTCAATATGGTGTATGGAGTGTAGATTGATGTGGGGAAAAAGTTATTTAAAGCAGTTTAACATAAGGCAGCAACATAAAAAAATGTGAAAAAAATGAAGGGGTATGAATACATTCTCAAGGCACTGTATTTGATTCTGTTAATTAATTACTTTTTAAAAGTAACACTGCATGTGTGTACTTGTAACCCTAAATAAAAATGCAGCCTATCTGAATACACACAAATATAACTGAAATTCATAATATTACGGTAAGGCAAAGATAATAAGTATGACATTTCATAATGTCTGAATAAGTTAAAATGCATTACATTTGAGTAGTAATTCATAGAAACACAAACATCTATATATGGTATTGTCCTGACACTTCCCCTTTAAGAAATCTGAACGTAGTGCGCATGCAACTGTAGCGCGCATACTTTGAACAGTAACGGTCAAAGAGGAGAAGAAGCTGAGAAATCGAGTGATTAACGTTGTTTAACTTGTTAAAATGTATTTTAAGATGCTAAAAAGGAAGAAATAGTAATACTTAAAAGATCTGCATCCTAGACGAACAATTTTGGGTGAACGATATCTGTTGGTGAGTTGTTGAGCTCGTTTTATTGTAAGTTATGTGATTAGCACAGGAGTCCGCCCTTAACGTTACATAGCAAAATATATTGTTTAACAACTGATATTAATGAAATATTAATGTATGCTGTTTATAATAAAATGTCATTATATAAAACACTGGAGTAGTGAGTACAAAATGTCTGTTCTGCCACCATTTTGAGCTTTTTTGAATAGCGTTGTGCCTTACGGTTTTGTATAGCACTATTTTAATTATTTGTATTGATGGAGTAATAAGATGTTCTTATGGCCTGTTGTCCAGGTCAGGTTTTATGTTCCAGTTAAAAAGTTTGACATTGGACAACGATTCTCCCGTGATATTTGTGCGTACATGGAGAAGACATGCATGACAAGAGAATTAAGGGAGCCGTTGTCAGTGAGAGGACCTGCTGCGTTGCCTGGTAACCAATTGACCATATGCACAGAGCGCTCTTTAGAACTTCTGCATAGTTTTAGTTTAGTTTATTTTTGCACAAGAGTAAAATAGATACAAATATATATATATATATATATATATATATATATATACAATCCATATACTGTGCAGGGAGAGGCAGAAAACCCAAAGGGCTTATTTAGAGCCTCCACCTAAACAATGAAAAAACAAAAACAAACTCATAAAACTAAAAGAAAAACTTTGATTACAGTAACAAATATATAAATACAAATGATTACAAATTAATTACAACATATGTCGAAAAATAAATACTAAAACCCAGAAATAATATACTCAAAAAAACAAACCACATGGTACATAAAATCAATTAAAAAAGACAAGATAGATTATTGCATTTAAAATGATCCTTTATACATCTTTTATAACATGCCAGCTCGTAAACTTCCAGTAAAGCTGATTTAATGTTGTGGTTTATATAGGTAGAGACTCTTGAGACCCTTATAGAAACCTCTCCTGCCTTGTTCTTGTCAGACATCGAGAAAAAAATAATAATAATTGCAACATGGTAAATAATGATAGCATAACAACAATGATAGATGATGCCTTTAACTTTAGCTAGAGATGCTATCTCCCAAATTACATCATACTGGTATTATTGATAATCAATAACTTACCTTCATAGTCATGAACACATTTTAAACACTTATAATATTTGCCTTCTCAACTCTATGGCTGTGCAGTAAAATTCACTTTAAAGATATACTTTTCATTCATGAAGATGACATGAAAGAAATGTGTCTCCTAGCGAAAAACAAAGACTTTTAAGATGAAAATGTTATTAAATTATCATTATAACTAGTAGATGGCAGCAGAGGATCAAATTAGCTCAGCTGCCATTTCAACTCCAAATTTGTGTGCTTTTGTTGTACTGAAGTATAAAGTATAGCAAGTGCAGGAATCACAAAGTCTCATGTCATTTTATAAATAAATAAATATGCCCCGACACCAACAGCATATAAGGGAGAATTATTTAAACTAGTTAACTACAGATTAAATAAGTTCATTATTAATGGTATAACAATTAAATAATGCATTAAATATTGTGAAATATTTTTAGATTTAATTTAGTAACTACATTTTTTAAGTTTTATCTTTAACTGTAAAAGCTGCTAAATATATTCAACACAGACTTGTTACTGTTGTAGTTTTGCTACTCTAAATTTAGTCTGAATCACTTAATGCACAGCTATATTTTGACATTGGCTTGTCTTCCATTATCAATATCAATCATAGCAATGAGTCCCTGAACAATTTAGCAGATTTACCCACTTAATATTTAACACCCGCATTTGTCATTCCTGAAATGGTATGCGTGGACGTTTAGTCCTCTTAGATAAACAAAAGTTTTCTTCAAATTGTGAATAGATTTTGCACAGAAAATAAGCAGAGCGCACCTCTTACAGCACAGTACAATTGACTCGAAATGACTGAGCTGGCTTACCAACAACCAGGAAGTAATTGTGCATATGGTCAATTGACAGAGCATTAGTGATTGCTTTGAAATATATTGGATAAAGTATTTTTCATACTTTTCCCCGGTTTCCCTTAACTGAATTGGATGTTTTTTTTTCTCTCTCTCTTTTTACATTTCACACAAACTGAACTTTATTACATTTATCGCATGAAATGAACAGTATTATACACCTCAAAGGGAAATTAAACTGATTTACGATATCAAATTCTACTTACTGTTTGATGTTTTATTGCTCTGTGTTGTGATGTGATTGTGTTTGCTATTATTATTATTGTTACAGTAAAGTGTTATTTTTTATATTCAACTTCTGGTCTCCTGGTATAAGCTTTATATCTTCCTCCCCAATTCTTTTCTTGTCTAGAACTGGTCTAGTGGATATTTGCATTGGAGGATGCAAGTGCTACATACTGTATGTGTGTGTGTGTGTGTGTGTGTGTCATCAATCAATTATCAGTGCCTTAGAATTTTTTTTTGCACTAATGCTGTGTGCTGCACATATCACCTCCCATATTGTTTTCATTGTTACTGCAGGTTGTGCAACATACAATGAACAATGTCTACATCAGGGTGAATTTAAGCAAACTCCAAGTACTATTTGTTAGTAAAATAAATACAGTGGAAAAGTGCACCTTTAGAATAATAATAAAAAAATCCTATAGGATTAAAATCCCATTAAAATCCTATAGGAACGGTTCCTAAAGGATATTTATTTATTGTCCTATAGGACTATTCCTATCGGAATCCTATAGGAATGTTTCCAAAATACGATAGAAATTCCAATTAGAATCCTATACAATTTTCCTATTGGAATCCTATAGGATTTTTTGACAAGGGACACAGACTGAAATAGTTTAAGTCTTTGGTTCTTTTAATTGTGATGATTTAGGCTCACATTTAACAAAAACCCACCAAATCTCAACAAATTAGAATACTTCATAAGACCAATAAACAAAACATTTTTAGTGAATTGTTGGCCTTCTGGAAAGTATGTTCACCATCCCAGTTGCTCAAAAAAAAACAAAAAAAAAAACAAACAAACGTGACGCGCCATTCCCGCGACCGCTCGCGCTTCATGTTTGCGGCTGAATGCAGATGATCATAGAAAAAAAGAAAAGAAAAAAAAAGATGAAAACGAAGCCCGCACTTTCAGGTAGGCTACATTCATAATTAAAGAAGTATTAAGATAATGTATATATTTTTTTGTGGTTATAAAAACAGACCTAAGCCAACAACAGCCTTTAAAATGACTTAAAATGCATTATATAAAAACAATGAGGCAACCCTGCTGAAAAACAATAGAACCATCACAGAAAATTCTAACACCATCACAAATGAATCACAAATAAATCACAAATGCCATTACAAACCATCAACTTTTAACCATTAAAACCATTAAAAAGTGGTTTTCTGTAGAATGTTTTGGGACATATTCCATTAGGATTTATTGGTTTTAACAAGCCACCAATAGAAGGTGACCAATTACCAGTAGAGACCCACAGGGTCCATTATGTTTCCATTAAAACCAATACACGTCCCATTATAACCAGTAAAACCATTAAACATTTTGTGATTGCGTCTATTGTTTTTTTTCAACATTAAATGTTGTAAATGCCTGTAAAGGGAGCCAAAGGCCAAACATTTAATTCAAATATCCACTTAATCTTTATTTTTTGGCCAACTTTTTGCTATACATGACACTGCCTCTATAATTTCTTCAACAAAAAAACATGTGGACATCACAATCCTTACAAAAATTAACCATGGTTTTCATGGTAAAACTGCTTAATTTTCTTTTGCGTGATTTCTGAATGCTTGAGACCCTAAAATCAATCAGAGAAGTGTATTAAGAAGATAGCCATAGGTAAATGTCTAGAGCTACAATTGTAATTTGTAAATACCATTTAATTACAATTTATTTACTTTTATATTTTATTAAAGTTCTATTTTGACCCCTATGGTAGGTGGTTTTTAAAACTTCCATAATATTTGAGGGAGGGGGCACAATAAAATCCTGCTTGGGGCACCCATTTGGCCAGCAGCGGCCCTGATAAAAATGTCTCCACAATCTGCTTTTGAAGAAATATCGTTGTATCGTGCTACAGCACATATTCTATCAGCTGCAGTTCTGGTGCCGCCGTATCAATATACTGTACAACGCGACATACATTCACATCAGTAAGAAGATATTTTGAAGAATCTGGGTAACCAAACAGTTGCTGGTCCACATTGAATTTGAAAGCAGGGGAAAAAAAATACTATGGAAGTCACTGTGGACCAGCAACTGCTTGGTTTTCCACCTTCTTCAAAATAGCGTTTATGTTTAGCAGAAGAAGGAAAATCAGTAAATGAAGGTATAAAAATAAAACACTAGCCTATTTTAATTCTTGGGTGAATTATTCCTTTAATGTTAATAAAACACCAAACACAAAGAGAAAAATCACTCACTACTCTTGACTGAAAAACTTTAATACAGTTCCTTTAATAGGAATCAATCTATATAGTGTTTTATTTTTATATTTGTTCATTCAGTTTCTTGAATGCTCCTGCCAAATACACCTATTGTACCTGAAAATAAAACACGGTTTATTTTATTTGTATATTATGTGTATTTGTAATGTGCATCTTTGTTCTAATTTTTTTATAACAAAGATAAAATAATGACAAATATTTTTATCTTCACCCACTTTGGCCTAAATATCATACTTTTTAATATTTTGTTACCTTGAAAGGCTGTCTTTATAATAGGGAAATTAGTTTGGATTTTGAAACAGCTTGCAAAATAGAAAAAGCAACATGACAAAGAATCGTGATAAAATCGTGAATCGTGATACCCCCAGCCGAGGGGGAACACATCCCCCCCAACCCCAACCCCCATGAAGTGCTCTAAAATTTCCTGGTAGATGGCTGCGTTGACTGTGGACTTCAGAAAACACAGTGGACCAACACCAGCAGATGACATGGCAGCCCAAATCATCACTGACTGTGGAAACTTCACACTGGACTTCAAGCAACATGGATTCTGTGCCTCTCCACTCTTCCTCCAGACTCTGGGACCTTGATTTCCAAATGAAATGCAAAATTTACTTTCATCTGAAAAGAGGACTTTGGACCACTGAGCAACAGTCCAGTTATTTTTCTCCACAGCCCAGGTAAGATGCTTCTGACGTTGTCTCTGGTTCAGAAGTGGCTTGGTAGCCCTTTTCTTGAAGACGTCTGAGCGTGGTGACTCTTGATGCACTGACTCCAGCTTCAGTTCACTCCTTGTGAAACTCTCCCAAGTGTTTGAATCAGCTTTGCTTGACTGTATTCTCAAGCTTGCGGTCATCCCTGTTGCTTGTGCACCTTTTCCTACAAAAATTCTTCCTTCAAGTCAACTTTGCATTTAATATGCTTTGATACAGCACTCTGTAAACAGCCACACCTTTCAGTAATGACCTTCTGTGACTTACCCTCTTTGTGGAGGGTGTCAATGATTGTCTTCTGGATCATTGCCAAGTCAGCAGTCTTCTCCATTATTGTGGTTTCAAAGAACAAGAGATACCCAGAATTTATACTGTATGGATGGTCAATTATTGAATCTCAAATGTAAATATTCTAATATTTTGAGATACTGATTTTTGACTTTCATGAGCTGTAAGCTCTAATCATCAAAATTAAAACAAAAAAAACGTTTGAAATGTTTTACATTACATGTAATGAATCTAAAATATATGAAAGTTTCACTTTTTGAAATAAGTTACAGGAAAAAATTTACTTTTTCACGACATTCTAATTCATTGAGATGCACCTGTACATGATGCTACATGAAAAACATGTCACGCATCTGCGAAAAATTTAATTTGCAAATGGCAAAAAGATGGGGGTTTTTTTATATACAATGCGCATGCGTCGTACGCCGTGGAACTGAAAGTGAAACGCTGCAAGCTGCACAAATGTTTTCGGGAAAAACTGACGGATCTCTAACACGCCAAATAGCAGAGTTACATACCTAGTTATCATTTTAACATACAGAGCAACGATGTCTGATATTTCGACCATATCAATCATCGCATTTGCATTGTTTTTTAGTGGTAAGTTTTTCTAATCAACACTATAGCTTAATACATTCAATTATGCCTGTGACCAATAAACATAGCCTGCGTCCCAATCCATCCTAAATTCTATGTGATATTAGTCATTTTCAATACTATTTAGGGCAGATAGGGTGGATAGTATGCACATTGGGACGCAGGGTTTATCTCTCTTATCTTGCAGTTTCCGGTTCTGTATGTCCGGTTCTGGAGTGCTGGTTTGTTCAGGAGAAACCGGGTCATGGAGGGGGTTTCTCAGTACGGATGAGTCAAGAGAAATCTCTCATGTTCATCAGAACTGAAGCCTTCAGTGAAGAGAGCAGATCTGAACTTCATCCTCCTACAGACATCAGTTCATCCAGGATTTACTATGTGACCGGTCAGTGACAGTGCAGCATGTTTAATCTGTAATGTTGACTGTATATAATTTGTAAATAACTTTAATTTACAAAGTCCATCCTCAAGTCAAAAAGGATTTGTGTAATGTTGTGCTCATGATCTGTATCTACTGTAATGTTTATGATATGGTAGTATAATACAGTATTTAAATTCCTTTTCTATACCAACAAGATCCAGCACTACAACAACAAATGACATAGTATATGGCACATGTTCTAAATCAGGCAACTGTTTGATAATATTTGATCTTTAATGGCTTGTCCTCCTCCAGATCCTGCTAGTACGTTCTGCAGTGCTGCTCTGAATCCACCCAAAGGCTCTGTGAACAAACCCAAGTGTGAGATTAACCCTTTCATGCCTCACGCCTCTATGGTCAGATGGACGTCTGCTCTCACTGACTCCGCCCAAAGTCCAGTCTACCTGCAAGCTGATTGGTTCTCAGTGGCAGCACAAGGGCTTGACGAGCAGCTGACGCTGTCCAATATCATGAGAGCACCTTCAGCTTCTAAAGAGCCAAAAGGTAAAGAGTCCAAATTTATCATATACTGCAAATATATATAATATATAAACTGATTTTGTAATTCATGCATCTTATGTGACCTGTGCTGGCAAAATGAGTCGGAATGTGCACATTCTAATTTTGAGTTACACGCAAAAGAAGTGAAAAGTATGCTTGAGGTTTTCACAAAAATGAGTTCATCAAGCCCTCTTCTAACGATCCCAGTGCTCCAAATAGTAATTAAACATCTAAAATCATCTTTATTTGTACGTTTTCTGAGAGGTGTACCTTTTTCTGCTCACTTCTGGACGACTGCTGCTGCTTCTCACCACTAGTTGTAGGTCTTGTTACAAAACGCAGCATTCCAGCTTTGTGTATATTCATATCAAATTCTTGATGACATGAGTCCAAACCAGTGAAATATGATTTTCAAACCCATACTGATAGCAGGTTATTACTCACTGCTCTTGATTAAGCTACTGTTTATTTGCATCTTTGTTCTTATTTTTAATAACAAAGATAAAATAAAAAATAGCTATATTGTGATTAATAAGGTAATTAAGTAATTTTGAGTAATAATATAGTAATTATTATCAAGCAAAGAACTGGAGGAAACGATTCAACGTTGCTTGGTGATTTTACTTAGGAATCTTCATAAAACTAACTTGATTTTTCTCAAAATTAACTCTGCTGACTCTATCACCTTCAAACGGCTGTAGCTCAGTCATTTTAGGTCTGATTCCAACAAGTCATATATCATTGTTAAGGTATTTTAATTAGAAATTAGACATTAGAAATCTAGACATTTATTCATTTTAATAATTCATTTATGAAAATTTGCTCATTCCGACTAATTTTGCCAACACGGGTCACTTATTTTTTGATTCAATAAAACAAGTCCTTAAATTTGATTAACCCCCTTTCTGTATGTCTATACTACACTTTCTTACTTTGCTCACATATGTTTTCTATTTTTCCCTCTCTTTCTTGAAGTCATTCTGAGTGTGTCTAGTAAGACTCCTGTGGTCCGCTCTAGACTGGGAGAACCGGTTCTGTTGGACTGTGGGTTCTGGGTCGATCCGTCTTCTCCGGTTCACGGCTCTGGATTCTCTATCGAGTGGCGCTATCAGTTCAGGGGTGAAGGACGGCTGGTCCTCGCTTACGACAGCAAGAACGATCGGTTTGCAGAGACATCAGAGACCGGAGCAGATATCGACATCACAGGCCTCTATGAGACAGGAAACGCATCACTGATTCTGGAAGAAGCTCAAGTAAGACACTCAGGAACTTACATCTGCACAGTTTATCTTCCTCACCTGCTCGCTCAGGTAGCTGTGGACCTGGAGATAGTTGGTGAGATGATTGTATGCTTAAATTATTATGCATATGAAGCTGTAGCCACCTAGTTTAACTATTACATTTATAAATAGAATAGTAATCCCTGCCTGTTTTCTCTCCAGAGCCTCCATCTCTCTCCATCTACCCGTCTACTCTTCCTCTGCTGGTTCCTGGGCAGGTGCTGCTGGTTCAGTGTGAGGCTTCTGGTTTTGCTCCTCACAATCTGGATCTGAGCTGGGAGTTCAGCGGGGCAGACGGGACGTCCCGCTCTCTGGGTCAGGGCAGTGTAACGGGTCATAGACAGGCGTCTGATGGCACCTTCAGTCAGAGCAGCCGTCTGGAGCTGGACTCGGGGAAGCTGGGACTCGGTCGAGGTGGAGACGTCACCTGTGTGGCCAAACATGAGGGAGGAACACGACGAGCTGCTGCTACACTCAATGTGATCGGTGAGTGACGCTGTCATTGACTGACACATGATAGGTGGAAACAAATGTCTTTGTGAGTCAACCAAAAAGTTTTTTTACAAATTTAATTTCATGTTCATGTATTTATGTCAGTTAGAATGTATTGCATGTCTTGATGTGATGTTTTGTATATATAGACTAAAATTGTGTTTGTGATATGGTATGCCCTGGAATGTATTAAACATCCAAGAATGTTAATGTTAATGAAGTTTTATTTATGAATATTTTTTGTTTTCATATAGACTCCAGTGACACAGATGGATAAGGTAAATAACAATTGTTTTTGCTAAACTGCAAAAAACACTCAAAACTTTTACATTTTATTCATCTTTAGTTTTCATGTATAACTGTCTGTTTGCTTATTTTATATCTTTGTCTTTTCTGTAGAAGGAGAAGTAAATCTGGACTTGGAGGGGATTTTAAAGGCTGAATAGAGTGCAGTGAAACTGGTCTTGTAAAAAACCTTTGAGAATATAGTTGAATGTGTGGTGTTTGTCTTTGCTTAAGATTTTTAGACTGCTGCGCATGTATTTGGGTTGGTTTTGCTGTGCAAGGTTTTTCGTTTAATTTAAAGATTTTAAATGTCAGTTGTAGAAAATGCTGGAAAAAAATTATAATTTTGTAATGTAAAATGTAAATTGATTGTATTTTAAATACTGCTGACTCTGAGCTTTGATAAACAGAACTTATTTGATGCAAACTCAGTTGTTTAGTTGTGGAGATTCAAAGAAGTAATGACCTGTTTGTTAAATCATTAGGATGTTACCTGCCTTTCTGTCTTTTAACTCTTTAAGTCCCTGTAGGGGGAATCATGCAGCAGGTGTATTCATTTTTAACTTTGTGTTATAAACAGACAAAATACAGAGGATATGTGTCACACATCTGATCTCCCATTTAAACTCACCATTTTATTACTTCATTTTCTCAAACTAAAGACTATGTTACTGCATTTTCTGTAAGCACACACACAAAAAAATTACTTTATGGGTTCTAATGTCCTTATTTTGTAGGTCACATATGGCTCCTGTATTTGAATTGCTTTATTGTACAACTATGGTCCAAACATGATGAATACTGTATATAAACATGTTGTCTGAAAGGATATGGAGGATATATCCCAGGTTTGAAAAGAAAGAAAATGCATACTTCATTTTTCAGAGAAAAAAAACAAACAAACAAAACAAAGGGTGATATTTCACAAACAGCAAAATATAGGTATTTTATTAAAGGTTGCTATTTGATATATTTAGCTCTGTTTGGTGTGTGTGGCAAAGTGAATTTTTTAATCTACAATAGCTAATATCTAATAGCATTTGGAAAGTCAAAACATAATATTTATTTACTTTCAAAATAACATAATTTAGTATAATGGATTTGCCAAACCAAACAGCTTATGCCAATGAAATGAAATAAGCACCATGCTGTGAAAATGTTTTGTTGTCTTGTGGTAACATCTACACTAACTGGTTTTAAGTCAAAAAGTGTGATTTAGTATCTCTGAATCAACATATACAAATCAATTTTTTAAGGATTTTGGGTCCAGGGTCAGTACTGCAGAGCAGTGCAAAGCAAATAAAACTTAAATCCTTCAAATTAATCATTGGCATTCTTGTTTTCTTCTTTGTCACTGAAGAGAAATATATACATTTCACATATTTCCAGCTTTGTACATCTCAAAATTAACAAATGTCCATGAATGAACGAACAAAAAACATGAATAGAAAGTGAAAAAACACATATTCTTTTAAAAACCTTGTTTATTCATCTGTTCCCATTCCAGAAATCTCAAGCCCTGTATTTTATGTGCGGTTGTGTTAGCAAGAATGAGCTGTCATAGCTGTCCATCCTCACCTCTTTTCTTCAGATACACCATATATCCAGCAGCACCAATGACAATCAACAGAACCACAGCACAAACAATGATCCCAACAGGAACAGAATCTCCTGTTTGATTAGGGAAAAACGTCTCCAGGTTACGTATGTAACCATGGTTCCTTGAGGGAACGAGACGCTGCGTCACCACGCTTTGGGAACGCCTTGTGCGTGACCGGCTCTGAATCTGCTGTGTAATCTGACCAATGGAAGGGCGCGACGTCACAGGCGGGTGACGTCAGAGACCAGGAAGCATAAAAGCACGTGCGGCAAAGCCGGCGACAGCCTCAAGTCATGAAGAACTGCGCTGGCAAGGATGCCGGAATGTATGGCAACGTGACGCAGCGTCTCGTTCCCTCAAGGAACCATGGTTACATACGTAACCTGGAGACGTTCCTTTTCGGGAACTCGAGCTGCGTCACCACGCTTTGGGAACGAGATGCCCACTCCGCCAGACTTACAAATCCCTGCCCTGTGTGTATGTCTCAACATAAACGACTAGGACGAGAGAACTGAAGAACCTGGGGTAGTACCAATGTCTAGGCCGTAGAACCGGACAAAGGTGGACGGGGTGGACCAACCCGCAGCGTTGCAGATGTCCAAAACAGGGACACCTGCAGAGAAGGCCTTGGAGGCTGCCATACCTCTAGTGGAGTGTGCCTTGACCCCCAAAGGCGAGGGGAGGCCAGAGGACTCGTAACAGGCCGTGATTGTCTTGACAATCCACCGGCTGATAGTATGCTTAGTAGCAGGGAGACCTCTCCTGGGCGGACCAACGCACACAAGCAATTGGTCCGACCTTCTCCACTGGGTAGCTCTGTGGACGTATGTGTCAAGTGATCGCACAGGACACATACAGTTAAGCTTCGCCTGATCTGAATCCCGAAAGGGAGGAGGATGGATGGCCTGCAGTACTACTGGCCGTGGTGCAGTAGTGGGGACCTTAGGGGTGTAACCCGCTCGAGGGTACAGAAATGCTTTCGCCAGTCCGGGCGCAAAGTCAAGATAGGAAGTTGCCACTGATAGGGCCTGAAGGTCACCCACTCTCTTCAGAGAAGTGATCGCCAACAAGAACGTAGTCTTGAGGGAAAGATGACGATCTGAAATCTCCTCTATGGGCTCAAAAGGTGGTTTACACAAAGCCTCTAGCACCACCGCCAGGTCCCACGTGGGGACGCGAGAACGCACTGGCGGCCTCATCCTCAGCGCACCGCGGAGGAAGCGTATCACCAGGGGGTGTTTGCCCACTATGTTTCCATCGAGCGGTGAGTGGTAAGCCGATAATGCCGCCACATGCACCTTTACTGTGGAGTGGGATACCCCTGCAGAGAGTCTAGCCTGCAGATACTCAAGAACTGTACCAACTGGGCAATAACAGGGTCCTGCTGGCGAGCTCTGCACCATGAAGTGAAAAACTTCCACTTCAGGGTGTACACTTTCCTTGTAGAGGGAGCTCTGGATTGGAGAATGGTCTCTACCACCTCAGCTGGGAGACCAGAAGCTATGAGCTGTGCCCCCTCAGGGGCCACACCCACAGTTTCCATAACTCCGGGCGGGGGTGCAGAATGGCACCCCCTGCTTGTGAGAGGAGATCCCTCCTGATGGGAACCTCCCATGGAGAGTCGTCTAGGAGGGAAATCAGGTCCGAGAACCATACTCAGCCCGGCCAGCACGGGGCTACTAACAGTAGGCGAACACCGTCTCGGCGTACTCTCGTCAGAACTCCTGGGAGCAGAGCGATCGGGGGAAAGGCGTACAGACGCAGCCTCGGCCATGTCTGTACCATAGCGTCCAGTCCTAGGGGAGCTGGAGGAGCTAGAGAGAACCAGAGGGGACATTGCGCATTCACTCGAGTTGCGAAGAGGTCCACCTCCGCCTGATAAAACATTCTCCATATCTGCTTCACCACCTCGGGGTGAAGCATCCATTCCCCGGGCCTCGGCCCCTGTCTCGACAGTACGTCTGGTCCCACATTCAGGTACCCAGGAATATACAATGCTCTCAGTGAGAGGAACTTGTCCTGGGACCACAAGAGGATCTGGTGTGCCAGTTTGTACAACGGGCGCGAGCGCAGACCCCCCTGGTGGTTGATGTAAGAGACCACCGCTGTGTTGTCGGTGCGCACCAACACATGGTGACCTCTCAGGTCTGGGAGGAAAAACTTCAGTGCTCGAAAGACCGCTAACATCTCCAGACAATTGATGTGCCATATGAGATGGCGACCACTCCACAGACCGCGGGCTGAGCGGCCACTCATGACTGCTCCCCAACCGGTGAGAGACGCGTCCGTCGCTAACGATAACTGGCGACACGGAGCTCCCAGCGCCGGGCCCTGATTTAAGAACCAAGGTTTCCTCCACATGTCTAGGGCTCGCACACACCGTCGAGAGACCCTGATCATGCGAAGTGGATTTCCCCTCGGGGAAAATCCCTTGGTCTTGAGCCACCACTGCAGGGGTCTCATGTACAGCAGGCCAAATGGAATCACATTGGACGCAGCTGCCATCAGACCCAGCAATCTCTGAAACTGCTTGACAGTGAGTGACTGGCCTTCTCTCACTCTCCTGACTGACGTGAAAATCGACTCGATCCGAGCAGGAGACATTCGTGCCTGCATCGTGGTCGAATTCCACACCACGCCTAAATAAGTGGTCCTCTGAACCGGAGAAAGCACACTTTTCTTGGCGTTTAGTCTCAACCCCAACTGTTTCATATGAGCGAGGACGACATCTCGATGTCTCGCCGCCTCCATCTCCGACTGAGCTAGAATCAGCCAGTCGTCGATATAATTTAGTATGCGGATGCCCTGCAGCCTCAATGGAGCTAGTACTGCATCCACTACTTTTGTAAACGTGCGGGGTGAGAGTGCTAGACCGAAGGGAAGAACCCGATATTGGTATGCTTTGCCCCCAAAAGCGAACCTTAGGAACTTCCTGTGACACGGACGGATGGATACGTGGAAGTATGCGTCTTTTAGATCTATCGTGACAAACCAGTCCTTGGACCTGATTTGTGACACAACTTGCCTTAGCGTGAGCATCTTGAACTTCAGCTGACTGACTGAGTGGTTCAGTTGACGCAGATCTATGATCGGATGCAACCCGCCATCCTTCTTGGGAACTATGAGATACCGGCTGTAAAACCCGGATTCCCTCTCGTGAGGAGGGACCACCTCGATGGCCTCCTTCCTTAATAGGGCTTTCACCTCTTGTTCCATAACCAGAGCCTGCTCGGGGCCCACCAGTGTGGGAGTCACGCCGCTGAAGCGCGGTGGTGGAAAAGCGAACTGAATTCGATACCCCTTTTCTACCGTCTGCAGGACCCATTGAGACACATTTGGCAGTAGTTTCCACGCTGCCAAATAATCTACTAAGGGAACCAGCCTCTCAAGGCTGGCCTCTGGTGTTAGAGACGGTAGCTCGGACCCCTGTGACGGCGCACCGCCAAGCGGGGCCCGAACTATCCGTTTTATAGACCCCCTCAGGGGTGACGTGTGTCTCAGTCCCCTTACGTCGGACTGAGCGCAGCGTCGAGGGCACTGGGGAGAGATAGGCGCCCTGTAACTCCTTTCTTCCCCAGAGGGGCCTGCCCTTCTGGGACCTCCTAGCCGTAAGTACGGAACTCAGATCCGGCTTCGACCTTGAAGCCCCAGACGAGTAGCGCTGCCTCTGGCCCCGCCGCGGGGGAGCACGAGAGGCAGCGCTCTCCTTTTGAGCCTCCCTGTATGTGGAGCCGGTACTCGTCGAGGGCTGCTCCCGCCCAGCAGCCCCCTGAGCCCGAGAGCGGCGAGGGAGGAACCGCTGGAAAGCCGCCGCTTGCTTACTCGCCTCCTGAAACCTGTCGACAACCGAGTTGACGGCGACGCTGCTCGTGTGTGTCTCTAGCAGTGATGAAACGTTTGCAGGGAGACACACACGGCTTGAACAAGCGTGACTTGCCCTCGCCCTTAAAGCCATTCTTAGACATAGTGCAGTGTAAATGCAATCAGTGTAGTGTCTTATCGAGTGCAGGTTTATGTATTTCTTGTGAAAGTGCAAGCAGACAAACAGAGTAGACCAGACACACAGAGAGCGTGGTGCTGAATGACAGAAGGCTGTCGCTGGCTTTGCCGCACGTGCTTTTATGCTTCCTGGTCTCTGACGTCACCCGCCTGTGACGTCGCGCCCTTCCATTGGTCAGATTGCACAGCAGATTCAGAGCCGGTCACGCACAAGGCGTTCCCAAAGCGTGGTGACGCAGCTCGAGTTCCCGAAAAGGAACATCAGATTACTCACAGGCTGTCAATGGGTTATCACCAATACATTTGTATATAATAATAACAACATTTAATAACTTCAATAATAAAATTATTACAAATGTAAGAATCTGTTTAAGATATGCTGAACCAATGTTCTAACATAGCATCACATGAAAACTAAGGTAAAGTACACTGTGTTTAGCATTTAAGTTAACTAAGGGGACGGCTGTATCGCCGGCGTTTTTTTTAAGACCAGTGCAAAAGACATTAAAAATACTCCGTCGATTTTGGTTGTACAGATAAGTGTTATACATCAATTGAAACTTTGAAGTGTCTATTTTTTTTGTGTACACTCACAAATACAACAAAACTTTGTGGTTTTGGAAAAAAAAAAGAAAACAAACCGGATGCGCTCTCTGTCTTCTCCATCTCCGCGAGCTGCTCTTCAAAATACGTCGCTAAAATGAACTGTAACTCAGCGAAAACTCAACACACGGACATGGGAGTTATATCTATAGAAAGCTGGAAGTGTCTACTTTGAAATGAAGTAAGTCTTATCGAAAACAAACATTCTGTGATGAAGTAATCCGTATGAAACCAACACGATGTTCAGTCTGTCCCGTCTAACTCATTATTTCTAATGCGATCCCGCCCCCTCGCGTTCATATGTAAATAGCCGCGTGAGCCGCGTGCTCAGGGAAACGCCTAATAACAAAGCCAGATCGTTCCTCGCGGCTAACATTACTGTTCGTTTCTGGAAGACACGCTGAATAAAAGCTGGATTTGCCTCAAAATAAGAGCAAGAGTTCATCCAGAAGAGAAGAGCGATCTGATGAGTAAGTAATGTTTCTTTTTTTGCATTAGTTAACGTGTTATTGTGACTCAAACTTGAACGCGTTTATTTTTTTCCCAAATGACAACATGATGAATGCTACAATGTTTAGAAAAATGTTTAATGTTCACAAATGGATTTAATAGCGTGCTAAACTATAATAATTAGTTTCTCAGATATAAAATATCCTTTTTTTATAGTACAAAGTACATCTTTTGTAGTACAAAGCCATACATACTAGGCTATATGACTACAAAATCATAGTTCGTTTTTTCTAAACAATAATAATTAGTTTCTCAGATATAAAATGTATTTTTTTGTTTACGATAGTACAAAGCATGCGTGAGTCTATAAAACATATATATAAAAAGATGCTCCTGATATTAACATGCTCACAAATGTTGTTTTTTTTGGGTTTGTATTTTATTGAATCAGATACCTGCACCACAGATGATGAATCCTGATGACTTTCTGCAAACTGTTTTCCTCTGAGAGTGCTGTATCAACATCAGATGTCCAACTACACTGATATTATATGGTAAAACAAGCTCCTTGACCACTGATTATGTTTTTTTTCTTCTTGAATCCATGGAAAGTAGCAGAAACACTCAAATAACACACGTATTTGACCTTCATTATGTATGTTTTGATTATACGGTGTTGTAAATAAAATACAAATAATTAAAAAAAACATTTGTTCAATCTCCTCACATTCTCTCTTACCTGCCTCAAAGTCAGTCACACTGATGGGCTATTAGCTGCCTTTAGGGGAGGGCCCTTTGTGTCTCAGGTGAGAATCACTTAATATTCAAGGACATTGTCACTCCCTCGCATACAGGCTTTCAATCACAAAACATGTCTTAAAAAATTTTAATCAATATATTGTTTTCTGTGAATGAGTAAGCAGAATGATTCTCACTTAATTGTGAAGTAAATATTCTAGCCGACAAGACTGATTACTCTAAAGTCTTATTCAGGACTATTTAGTGTGGGTTTTATGGCCTTATTTCAGCTACATTTTTTTTCCCAAAACTTACTAACCACGCATAATATTTTTTTTCTAAAAAAATACAAACATGTACATCCATCTTGATCACATAATATTGTAGCAAAGTTTGTGTTGAATACAAAAACAAATACATGTTGGTCATTAGTATGTTATAAGTAGCTGAAATAAGCACAAATATCAGGACATGTCAAAACATCTCAAGGGCCCCAAAATCACCTCAGTCCCCAGAGGGTTAAATATGTTGACATCAGTCAAATGATTCTCTCAAGGAAAGTTTGTAGTAAGAGGTTCCTGCCAGTTCCTGTTCTATTATTGTAAGTTAAATGAACCAGATTACTGAGACTCTCACCTTTTGTTTGTAATGGCTCTTGGTGCCCCTGCCCCAGTCTTTGAGGAGTTATGCTGATTGGATTAGGACTGGTGTAATGGGGCAGATTGCAATACCTGAATACTTCATTTGCATGCTTTGTTTAAGGTCATCATCCAGGTGCTTTGTCTCCATTCCTAAGCACTGCCCCCTAAATGTATATAAACTACATTGTAACACTGCCTTAGTTAGGCTTTTGATGACTGCAGCGCCACGCAGCACGTTCTCTGCTGAAGATACCCAAAAGTCTCCTGGTCTTCGCTTCTGAGTTTTCAACACAACCATATAAGAACAACGTAGGTCTAAACATACTACAGTATAGAGTTTACATGAGCAAAACAAATAATGTAACAGCCAGGTGATAATTATTTAGTGTTTGTTTATTATTTGTTTTGGATTGTTCCCTCTCTGCAGGTCAATCAAGAAATTACAGTATCCTGCCCGAAAATATAAATATTTTTTCTTACAAACTTAAGCTGTGTGGTGAGACTGCAAATGTTGGGACCACACACATGCCTCAGGTTCTTTGTTTGAAAAATAATCCAATCTCACCTGTTTTATTTATGTTACTGAATTAATGGTCTGTTTTCGATAATAATAACACAAGCTTCAGTCTGGATCCAACCCTTACGAAGATCTGAGATGACCGAACACCCGAGAAGAGATGATGCCAACCCCCCCAGAAGACCTCAGATGATGCTAACCCTGGAACAACATATAAAACTACCAAATTTTGCTTAATCGCAACGTTTAATCGTAACATATAATCATTGTAGTTAATAGTGTCTGTTTGATTACGTGTAATTTGTAACTAACTGCATGATTCTTACTTTACATTTTTGGCATAGTCACCACTAATAACCTACTCCTAAATATAATGTAGAAACTTAATATTTTCTGTAAAGCTGCTTTGCAATGATTGGTATCATGAAAAGCGCTATGCAAATAAACTTGAATTGAATTGAATAATAAAAAAAATCCATTTTTTTTTTTTTTTTATTGTATTCATAGTTTACTTATTTCATTTCTCTCACCCCTGTTTGTTCTGATCTCTTTCTCTGTCAGGATCTTTCTGATGGTTTTGCTCAGGTGTTTCACCACACAGCTGTACTGGTTCTTCTTCCACTCATCAGGTGTAACTGTGATGGTGCTCTTCTTCTGAAAGGTCCCGTCTTCAATGGGAAGAAGTTCACCAACCTCCACATCTGTACAATTTTCTTGTCCATTTCTCATCCAGGTGATGGTTACTCCACTGGGGTAAAAACCTGTAGCATGACACGAGACGAAGACGACTTCTGCAGCAGAGACACCTGAGGAGAAACTGAGAGAGAGAGAGAGAGAGAGTTAATACAATGATGCCATATTTAAATTAGTACTTAAGTCACCAAACAAGAATTCATGAGTTTTGTTTTCTTTTATGTAATATTTACTAAATAATATCAAAAATAAAGCTGGAGTTAGGATGGTGGATGACTGGTGCTCTATTAAGAAACATCCATTATTATTTTCCACAAAGACCTTATGACTGACAAAGCTTCAAGTAACAAAGGTCTAATGTAACAGAATGTGTAAATAAAAAATGAGTTTTAACAACCTCTGGAGTACAAGATTGTTTAGGAAAACATGCACATGATCACTGGATAAAAATAGATGAACCTGTTTTCTCCAGGCTGCTCTTTCCATACTCCACATATTTCTTCAGTCACTCAATGCACACCATGCTGTAGTAATGTTTTCTACCCTCAAGATAAGCTCTGTTATTATTCCACTTGTTCTGGGTGCTGAATCCTTGCTGCACTGGTGAAATCCATCTCATCTCCTTCAAATCCAGAGACAGAAAGTCCTCTCCATCATAACCTTCCCGACGAAATACATTTGTTGCTCCAGTCTGATCATCCCACTCACAGCCGTACATCAGCTGGAATGTGTGCACACCTGAGAACAGAGATTATGTATTGCATGAAAAGACAAGTGATATTAGAGGGGTTCTGGACACTTTTACACCTTAATGCTGGGTTACAAGTCAGCTGTCAGCTAAACACCAAACATTTACTTAATAGGGAAGTTTGTTTTGGAAAAAAAAGGTCTAGCATCATTTGTTTAATTGCAGATGTCACTTGATATTTTATTATCTTATATAATATAATGACTTTTCTTTTTCCTTTTCCTGACTTTTCCTACTTTTTGGGCCAAGTGCGAGACATAACATTCCAATAAAAGTGATACAATTGTATTCTGTGATTGTATTTTGTGTATATTTATGACACCTATTGAATTTGAACCGATCTTTTGTGACTTGGATGTTGTTTCTGAATGCGTGATGAGTTCCAGCTGCGAGCTGAGTTTGTGTGTCCCAGTAATCTGCTCCTTCCTTCTGTTTCATCCACTCTGTCTTTGGCACAACTTTCTTTGTGCTGCTGTCAAAGTAAATAAACTGCTCTTCATCGACCAGACCAACAATAGTGAACTCTGGGAAGTCAATGTCTCCAGACACAGCAGTAAAGAAATATGTCAGAGAGTGTGATCCTGTGGAGAAAAAAACTCTTTAAATATTTTGATATTTTATTTAAAAAAAAAATGTTTTAGTTATTATAAATATTTTAAAACTGTTCATACACTACAAATAGGCTCCAAAACAAAACTGGACCCCACTGACCTCTATTATATGGAGAAAACAACAACAACAATAAAAAAAACTGTATTCCATGGAAGAAAGAAAGTCACAGGTTTGGAATGACATGAGGGTGAGTAAATTTTCATTTTTAAGTAAATTTTCCCTTTTTACAACAAAATATCTGGAACAATCTCTGGCCACATTAGAGTATTAAATATTGAATAAACAAGTGCACAATGATATCAGCCAAATATTCAAAACCAAATAAATATTACAAATGAAACTTACCCCGTTATAAAAACGCCTAAATTTGAGACTTTTAAACTCAATTCCAAAACATTACATTTTTAACATAACAAATTTATCTTGGCCTATTAAATATAATTAATTAAATTAGCGAAGGATGGAATAAAATCAATCAAACAGGAAATTCCAAAAATGGGATTAAAATGCAAAATGGAAAGTTGCGTTTTAATTATATTTTTCTTTAATCATTAAGTTATTTTGTAAGAAGTTCCATGTTGTAACGGTCTCCCTAAGAACACCCTAGAGAGGCGTGCTACAAGATAATTAGAGGAGGGACCCACCGACCGAACTTGCATTTAAACAAACAAATCAAACGGCACGTTTGAAAGATCAGGAAAAATATATTTACATAAACAAAACCCATCCAAAGAAATCAAAATAGCAAACAAAAGGAAAAAATACACACAAATACAATACTAGCACTGACGTTCAGCAATGCAGTTGGAAGAAAAAGAAAACCTTATATGACAATTGTCATGTAGTTTGTAGAGTAATCCCTATGAGTTGTAGCTTAGAGTCAGTTGTCCCGTGCAGTGATGAAGTGTCCAGTAAGTGAAGTAATCCAAAGAAACAGTTAATCCAAAAGAATCCAAACCGCCAGATGATATAGTGAGGCCTTGATACCGCAGTCCTCGGAATACTGACCCCACAGGGTCCAAGCACCACAGCAGCATAGAATCCACCAAGTTGATGAATTTAGGTGCATATATATAAAAAAGTCCTTCTACGAACAAAAACTAGCATTAGCAGTTACCAAACCGTAATTGTAAAACACGAAAGACAAGATACAGCTTGTTCATGAGCAAACCCCATTTAACATAGCTCAGACAAAAATAAGTGCCACTTACTTGATTGAGCTTAAAACCCCTGTTTCTCAATCTGGACTCTGTGTATCTTGGGTGAACCATGAGAGACAAACCATGCTTCCCTTCACCAAACCATACTAACTTCTTCTCCCCTCTTACCTGGTTAAATACTGAGGAGCAGGCTACCTAGCTCCCCTAGAGCACGGGAGTAGTATGACATACAAAAAACAGCGAAAACATGGTAACCAAACTCTGGGTGGTTACATACCTCCTCCCTCAGTGGAAGATTTGACATACCCATGACAAAGCTTCAGGTGTTGAACATGATATGTATCAAAAGTATCTGGATTAGACACAAGTGAGACCTGATAATTAACTGGGCCCAATTTCTTTACAATCTTGGCGGGACCTTTCCACCTAGGGGACAGTTTTGCCATAAAACCATCATCTGCTCTGGACAGGGGATGAGTTCGTACCCATACCACGTCTCCAACTCGGAATTGAGCTGGTTTGTGACGTTGGTCGTAGTATTTCTTCTGTTTAGTCTGAGCTCGCTCTACATTCTCCCTCACCAAGCTGACGAGTTCCTTCTGCCTTTCCAATATAGGGTAGGCTGGGCTGTCGGGGTCAGGCAACGGTTGAAGGGCTCTTTCCATCGGTCCTTTCAATTTACATCCTAATGCTACTTCTGCAGGTGTAAATCCCGTGCTTTCATGCCAGGCGGAGTTAATGGCATACCTGAATTCAGCCAACCACTTATCCCACTGTCGGTGTTGATCCCCCACATAGGACGCAATCATTGTTTTCAAGTTTCTGTTGACTCGTTCCGTTAGATTTGTCTGAGGGTGGTAGGCAGTGGTTAATTTTTGAACTACTCCCCATTGTTTGCATACTAGGTCAATAAGATGAGAGGTAAATTGTGTCCCTCTATCCGATACAAGATGAGCTGGAGTTCCCCATCTGGTAAAGACTTCATCTATTAAAATTTTTGCAATGTGAGGTGCTTTGGCAGTCCTCAAAGGAAACAACTCTACCCATTTGGTGAAATAATCAACAACAACTAAAAGATATTCATGTTGCTTGGTGCTCTTTGGGAAGGGACCCATGAGATCTACTCCCAACATGAATCCAGGTTCAACTACAGGAGTGCTTTGTAGGAGACCTGATGTTTTAGTCATAGATGGCTTGTGTTTTTGGCAGGTTTTACACTCTTTACAACATTTCCACACATCTGCTCTGATGCTAGGCCAATACACTGTCTCAAGAAGCCTAAATAAGGTTTTGAGCTTTCCCAAATGACCACTCAGTGGATTGTCATGAGCATATTGTAAGAATGGTTGTCTTAGGGCAGAGGGAATGATTAGTTGGAGTTTTTGACCTTTTTTACCATCAGGTACACTGCGAAATAGCAAGCCATTTTCAAGAACATAGTGAACTCTGGCCACATCAAGGGTCTGTTTGCCTGCCTTAGTGACTAAGTCTTGAACTTCATCATCGTGCTGTTGAGCTGTGGCAATTTGTGAGAGGTCGACTGGTAGGTCACATGGCGGTAAAATGGTTTTGGTTGCAGTAGCAATGAGTAACGTGTCTTGAGGAGTGTTGAAACTTCTTGATAGCACGTCTGGTACTACATTGCACTGGCCTTTCCTATATCTCACCGTGAAATGAAAACCTTGCAGTCTTATGGTCCATCGTATGAGGCGTGAGGAGGGTTCGGATGCTGAAATGCCCAGGTCAAGGCTGCATGATCTGTTATTACTTCAAACATCCGTCCTTCCAAATACTGTCTCCATTTCTCGACGGCCCACACTACTGCCAGACACTCTTTTTCTGATACCGAATAAGCTTTCTCTGCTCCTCTCAGCAAACTAGACGCATAGGAGATTACGTGTTCTTCTCCATCCACTTCCTGGGTGAGAACAGCTCCAACACCAATATCACTGGCATCGGTTTGTACTCTGAAAGATTTAGAGAAGTCAGGGGTGATTAAAACTGGAGCTTGTACAAGGTCTTGTTTAATTGTGTTAAAAGCTTGTTGACATTGCTCCGTCCATTCCCATGAGGCATTCTTCTGTTTCAGGGCATGTAACGGGGCTGCTTTTTCGGAGAATTGGGGAATGAAACGATGATACCATCCTGCTAAACCTAGGAACCTTTGCACGTCTTTGATGTTTTGGGGTATGGGAAATGATTCAACTGCTGAAATTTTGGCTGGGTCAGTTTTTACGCCTTCAGATGTCATGATATGTCCGAGGAATGAAAGCGATTTCTGGATAAAGTTGCATTTTTTCAGATTGAGGGCGAGACCTGCTCTATGGAGACTTTTGAAAACTTGTTGGAGATGCTGAAGATGTTCTGGAATGGTTTTTGAATAAACAATGATATCATCAATGTATACCATGCAACATTTTCCTCGCACTCCACATAGTACCTGTTCCATCAACCGCTGGAAGGATGCTGCAGCGTTTTTCAGGCCGAACGGTAGACACAGAAATTCATATAACCCTGTGGATGTGACAAAAGCCGTTTTTTTAATGCTGTTCTTATCCATTTCTAGTTGCCAGTAGCCACTTTTTAAATCTAGTGTACTGAAGACGGTGGAATCATGGAGACTCTCTAGGATATCCTGTATTTGAGGCATGGGGTAAGCGTCCAGATGTGTTTTGGAGTTAAGGCCTCGATAATCTATACAGAATCTGGAACCTCCATCCTTCTTCTGAACTACAACCACAGGCGAGGCCCATGGCGAAGTAGACGGTTGGATGATTCCTTTGTCCAAAAGTTCTTGTACTTGTGAATCAATGAATTTCTGCTTCTCCGTAGAGACCTTGTAAGCACGTTTTCTTACGGGAATTTCGTCGACAGTTATGATGCGGTGCTTGATGTAATTTGTTCGACCAATCTGCTGAGTGCACACAGTAGACCAATGTACCAAAAGATCCTTTAACTCCTTCTGAGTGGTGAGACCTGCATCTGCTGCTTGGGCTAACTTGTGAATCTGTTGTAGAGTTTCGTCATTACATTTAGACCCAGGTAGTGCAAGATAGAAATAGGTAGAGGGTTGAATATCGTGCTGTTGAAAAGGAAAAGTTTTTGATTCTAGTATTGCAGGCATTCTGTACTCGGCTTTGTGGAAATCCAACACCATCTTGGACTCCAACAGAAAGTCAATTCCTAGAATAACTGGAACAGTTAGATCGGAATCTTGCATAATGAAGAAAGTCACATACACAGACTGTCCTTGAATTTCACACCTCCAACTCACTTTGCCTAAGGAATTTTGTCTCTGCCCATTAGCCAACAGGAATGATTGACCTCCACTAGGTTGACATTCTTCCAGAGGACTTAACTGCTTCCACAACGATTGTTGAATTAGTGAGAATGTGCTTCCAGTGTCAACTATGGCGATGATATAACTGTCTCTGATGATTATGGGAAGGGAGATGTTCTTGTAGGCATGATGGTCTGGGCTTTGGTCAAGTAGCACAATTCGATTGCCAGCCTGTGGTAACTTGCGCTGAGGTTCTTGAACAGTGGACGTTTTCCTTTTCTGTTCCTCCCCATTGACTTGACTCCAATACCTCCTAGACTCATCAAAGTCTTTTTCAATTTGTGTTCCAATTCTGACTAACTCTCCCACGTCCTTGACAGTTCCTCGTAATAAACTGGCGAGTCGCGGATTGCAGTTCCTCAAGATGGATTGTACCACTTCCTTCTCAGGCATATCCTTTTTCCATCGTAGACATAAAGCACGATATTGAAAAGCAAAGTCCCTGAAACTCTCTTTAGCACCTTGCTTCCTTTCCAGCAGTTTCCTGGCTGCCACCTCCCGGTAGTCTTCACTTAAAAACGAATGCAGGAATCTCTCCTTGAATTGCTTCCATTTGGCCACACTTCTCCTCTCTGCCATCCACCAATCTTTGGCGGTTCCTTTCAGTACAGCTGAGAGTGAGGCTAGAATTTCATCATCACTGAGGGGGCGAACAGCAAGGTATTCCTCACAACGTTCAATGAACGAAACTGGGTCATCTTCAAGGGTATTGCTGAAACTAGGGAAGTCAAGTTTTACTGGAGGGTTATACTGAATTGCAGACTGGTTGGTCTGGTTATGAACATGGCAGGACGGTAGATTATATGTCATGTTGCTAGGTGGTGTGGTGCTATCACTAAATAGAAGATCAGTTTTTGGGATTATTGGGGTAGATGAAGAGTCTCAACACTTGAAATTTTTGCTCCAGTTGCCGATCTCTTCTTTTCAAGCAATCTAACATAGATTGCCCCAGGTCCTTGACTAACATTTCCATCTGTTGTTTAACCCTTTCACACTCACGTTGAACATGATATGACATCCTATCTTCAATCTTTTTACATTGCTTAACCAACTCGTCACAAGAAACTTGCTCACTCACCATCTGACATATGTCTGCCATCTGATTTTCCAAAGTTGTGATTCGGTCATTCAGGGCTGTAGCTGAAAAGCATGGATTGTGTTCCCTTTCTCCATTTGTTTCAAGGGGTGGTGGTGGAGGAGGAAAAGAAGAATCATCCTCAGGAACATTATCCATAGCTCTTTCGCTTTCTTCATCAGAGTCAATATACAAGTCGCTGAAGGTGTTTATCAAATCTCTCATTGGTTCTCTTCTGGCAGTGAAAGACTCTGAGGTAAAACTTGCACTAGGTATGACTTCATCCCCATCCATTGCAGATGACGGCGATAGGGCTTTAAGTGACACAGAAACTGGGAGAAAAAACTCAAGTTAAAGATTTTTTGGCCTGATGGTCCCTGTTTGGGCGCCAATCTGTAACGGTCTCCCTAAGAACACCCTAGAGAGGTGTGCTACAAGATAATTAGAGGGAGGGACCCACCGACCGAACTTGCATTTAAACAAACAAATCAAACAGCACGTTTGAAAGATCAGGAAAAATATTTTTACATAAACAAAACCCATCCAAAGAAATCAAAATAGCAAACAAAAGGAAAAAATACACACAAATACAATACTAGCACTGACGTTCAGCAATGCAGTTGGAAGAAAAAGAAAACCTTATATGACAATTGTCATGTAGTTTGTAGAGTAATCCCTATGAGTTGTAGCTTAGAGTCAGTTGTCCCGTGCAGTGATGAAGTGTCCAGTAAGTGAAGTAATCCAAAGAAACAGTTAATCCAAAAGAATCCAAACCGCCAGATGATATAGTGAGGCCTTGATACCGCAGTCCTCGGAATACTGACCCCACAGGGTCCAAGCACCACAGCAGCATAGAATCCACCAAGTTGATGAATTTAGGTGCATATATATAAAAAAGTCCTTCTACGAACAAAAACTAGCATTAGCAGTTACCAAACCGTAATTGTAAAACATGAAAGACAAGATACAGCTTGTTCATGAGCAAACCCCATTTAACATAGCTCAGACAAAAATAAGTGCCACTTACTTGATTGAGCTTAAAACCCCTGTTTCTCAATCTGGACTCTGTGTATCTTGGGTGAACCATGAGAGACAAACCATGCTTCCCTTCACCAAACCATACTAACTTCTTCTCCCCTCTTACCTGGTTAAATACTGAGGAGCAGGCTACCTAGCTCCCCTAGAGCACGGGAGTAGTATGACATACAAAAAACAGCGAAAACATGGTAACCAAACTCTGGGTGGTTACAATGTTTATTTTTTCCTTCACACAACTTGATAATGAGAGGATTTCATCAATCATCAGTAGGCAGAATTTATGAAACCATTAGGTCATGTTGAAGAATTCATTCCGACCTGTACAACCAATGAGCGTAGAGGAGTTGAGTGTTTTCCAATTTTTTATTAATAAATAAATAATAAAAAAGAAAATCCCCATTTGCCTGCCACAATTATTTACCAAATTTTCCAGCTTCTCTTAATGGTGGAATGCTAACAACTGGTCAATAAAAAATAAAATTAAATAAAATCTTTAGTAAGAAAACCTGTTTAAAAACATATATCAAGAAAGCAGCTTAATAACACTGGACCACTTGGTGACTGGTGCGTATCATAAAGTTGCTGAAGTGAAAAAGTTGCTGAAGTGAAACATACAGATTTATCATAGAGGTCTGAAGCCGAAATGAGGCCTAAAGATTCCTGATTTCATTCATACTGTTTCCAGGCTATACTACATAACAAAAATAAACTGTATGTGTTGTTTCAGATGCCAAAATAAGACTTTATTGATCTGATTCTGTCTGTCCGTGCATCCATTTTATATATTTCTTTCTTACCATAATTGGTATTTTTGGTTTTTAATTGGCTATGCATACACTGTAAAAAAAAAAAAATTAAAAAAAAAAAGTTCAACGTCAACTTATTTTTGTAGGAGATTCTCAACTTTTTGTTGTATAAACTTAAACCAAGAAGTTGAGAAAACTCAAAAATCTGCTGAAGCTGGTTGCCTTAAAATTGTAAGTTGGCTCAACTTTTCTTTTTTTTCTTTTTTTTACAGTGTATCTGGTTTGCCACAATTTCTTATCAGTCCACCTGGCCAATTATTTAATGGTGGAATTTGGCCAGATCAGCCACTTTTATTCAGCTGCCAATAAGCAGGTCACATGAGTCATAGTCAATCTTGTTTACCTGTCATACTCTGGAAATCACCCAAAGTTCACTAGTTCACTGTAGTTCATTGGTACTGCCCGATTGAAAGTACCATACTTGCCCATTAGGGGACACCTAAGACTCACAGCCAATGTTGAAGCAATCATTGAAACAATCACCATATTGATTATGGTTATAGCCATACCTCATATTTTTGAATAAAACATCACAACACATTTTTTAAATATACCATACTGAAGTGACATATAAACTCCAGATGCTCCAAAAAGGCCTGTTTTTTAAATATATTAAGGATCTTACAAGCCCTTGATTCATGGGGTCTGAACACACACTGAACGCATACTGGGAACCTGATGAATATCGGTTTTGTTTCTGGAGAAACAAAACACAAGATGCACATTTGATGACATTAACTACAATTTAGTTTGATGCCACATCATTTTAGTGTAAACTGAAGAAACGTACACTTTGTTTCTGTTAGGGTCGGGGTCTCCTGTTCACTGCGCGGCGCTGATTAGCATCTAAATGTACTGCGTCCAAATCAGATCGCAGAAGAAACACGCACTAGCCAATGAACGATCAGATTACTGGCCGCCAGCGAATCAGCGCGTCTCATGTTGAGCTGTACAAAGATCCAGCGCTGAGTTTCAGGATCCGAGCGCGTAAGTTGTTTCTGATTGTCTTTTTATTGATTGATCAGTAACGAGGTTTTATGAAAATGATTTTATGATGGGTTTGTAAAGATTGTGAGGAATATGACATATGTAGTTACAATTCATGTTCGAGGGTTTAAGGCTTTTAACAAAAAACGGAAGGAAGCTGTACTGTTTGACCGAATTAAAGAGATACGGTCTCCAGATCAGCAGGAAATCTAACCTAAAATATTATATTTATGTCATATGATATGAAATTATTATTTCAATATTTTGAAATATTACTATTTAAAATAATGGTTTCCTATTTTAACCCATTTAATCCCACCAGTCACAATAGTGACTGTAAAAAAAAAAAGGTTTTCATTTATAAAGCTCTAAAAAAAAAAAAAAAACTTACTGATGTTTTAGTGCACTTCCTGCAAATATGGAAAAAAAATAAAAGGTCTCAGTTAGATATGGCAGTTTCACATAATTAGTGCAAATTGTCACATGACCAGAGCAGTTTATTTCCTGTTTGCACCTTGAGAAGATGATGACTGCATCAAAGCTCCAAAACGAAAGGCTAGTAATGTATGTTAACAAAGATATGACAAAGATTTTTGGTACATATTATCTTTAGGGTGTCTAGTATTAATAAATTAATTCACATATATTCATTTTTGTTGAGTGTGGTCATAGAATGAGTAAACACTTTTCCAAAACAAATAAAAAATTATTAATTATTATTATTTCAAAGGGTTACTAATGACACATCATTTGGATATTTTCATGTCTGGAAAAAAAATTGGGATTAAACGGGTAAATATGCTTTAAAATATTTTTGTGATCAAATCTGCATTTTCAGCATAATTACTCCAGTCTTCAGTGTCATAGGATCCTTCAGAAATAATTATAATATGCTGATGTATTATCAGTGTTGGAAACAGTTGTGCTGCTTAATATTTCTTTATAACCTGAGATAATTTTAGGATTCTTTGAAGAATAAAAGAACAGCATTTATTTAAAATAGAAATGTTTTGTAACAACATGCACTACTGTTCAAAAGTTTGGGATCAGCATTTTTAAAAAAAAAAATGTTGTTGAAAGAATATGAATACATTTATTCAGCAAGATGTTAAATTGATTTTAAAAAAAAAAAGTGATAGTAAAGATATACTGTTAGGAAAGATTTCTATATTGTGAAAATCCCAGCCAGGATTGTATAAAGTATCACAGGTTCCAGAAAAAAAAATATTAAGCAGCACAATTGTTTCCAACACTGACAATAACCAAGTATCAAATCAGCACATTAGAATGATCTCTGAAGGATCATGTGACACAAGACGAGAAAAGGCTGACGAAAATTCATCTTTGCATCACATAAATAAATATAAAGAATATTAAAACAGACCATAACAAACCATTTTTTAAAAATTTTAATATTTCACAATATTACTGATTTTGTCTATTTTTGATCAAATAAATGGAGGCTTGATGAGCATAAGAGACTTCTTTCAAAAACATTAAAAATTGTAATGTGTCCAGACATTTGACCAGTACTGCATATAAACAAAAGGCATCCTCTCGCTGTCAACTGTTTCCAGCAAATGTATTAATATGTGATCAATATCAAAAGCAGCTGGCTGGCCATGAGCAGCTTTAAGTACTACATTGCATTTCATCCTCAAGTTCTCAAACACATCTGGGTGTTCATATGGTCACATGTGGTTGGCTCTGCAGGACAACCAGCTGTCCTCCCTGTCTCCCTATAGCACTGTCTTAGATGGTGGCTTTCCTAAAGACAAAAGTAGAAAAACAATTATTTTATTTAATGCACAATATTTATAAATAATACTATTATTGTTTAATACATCAGTACATGTTGGAATTAACATTTGACAAGCATAATAAGTGATAAAATGTTTACCGTTAGCTTTTGTAAACTACTGCAGTTAACATTAACTGTTTCACTATTCAACATTCAAGTTTACAGTATACATTTCTATTATGTTTTACTCACTGCATTTATCTGCTGACAAGATAGCTAGACATCTAATGTGAACTCATATTTAATTATAGCCCATAACGCTTGGCAATAAAACGGAAATAAAAGCTTGGCCTTTTTCACTGAACAAGAATCAAAACGCTAGGCGCATATGTAAACAATGACGAAAACACATTGCTGCATCATACATGGAGTTAACGTAAATAAATACAATTAATCAAATGGAAAAAAACAACAACAACATTTCCTTACCTGAATCGAGATGTGCGCTGTATATCCTCGAGTTGCTATTCTGCTTCTTGCTTCACTGCTGCAATCCAGACGCGTTTCTCGGAAATCTAACCCTTTAATTTCCGATTATTTATAAATTAATGTTAGTGCCAGCCCAGAGGGAGCACCCAACCACCGAGCAACAAGGAAGGATCTAATTTTAAATTTGACATTTTAAACAGCAGGATTAAATAAATTATCGCAATCCCACTGCACATCAAGCGCCTGCCGCCATTGTTTTGAATGCCCTCGAACACTAACTGGAAACGTCCGAGGACCAAAGACGTCACTTCCTTAAACCGCCGAATATCCGTTGAAATGGTCCATAACTGAAATATAAATATATGTACTGTGTTGGCTGGGTTATGACATCAGTATAGAGTGAAATCATAAGGAGTAACTGGTATGTTTTCAGGTTTTGGTGTAATTGAAATGCAGGCCTGACACCTCCACATTCATTACTCTTCAGCAAATTCTCTCTCCTCTCTTCCGGATGGCCGGAGCAGTGATGGACAGCATTGTGATCCTTGACGATGACGATGAAGAAGCTTCCACATCTGCATCCACGTCCTATTCTCACGCTACACACTGCCAGTCAAAAACACCTGTGAAGAATCAGCTCCAACACACATCACACAGTCTCCGTTCGCCTCTGTGAAGAAGGATGTAAAAGTAATTAAAATAAGCTAAAATTAATACATTTTCTCACTTACCAATGTAGTTGTCGTTCTCCCGAGCGCTCAGCGCAGTCAGCGCACCGTGAACCGTTGAAGTTTAAACAGCAGTGCTCGCGCACTTGAGTGATCACTCTCGCGAGAGGCACGCAACTGAAATCCGTCGCTGTGCAGACGGGACAAAACTGATCAGCGCATAGAGACACGTTCAAGTTGTTTGCCGTTTATGTCAAATATCATTTTATGCATCTGTTTGGAGGGATGAGTTATAGGAATAGCCTTTTAGAATCTAAATGAAACACTGAAACTCGACACATCAATAAAAGAGCTGCACGGCATCTTGCATGACATGATAACTAAAGAACTTGCAATCATGTTAGTGTGCTGATTAAATAGAAGACTAGCGTGTACCTATTAATAAATAGATAAAACTGTCCAGATTGCTATACACTGCTAGTAGCCTACACATTTATTTCTACCTGATCAGTTTGTAACTTGGTATAAATTAATAGGTTGATTCAGTGCAGAAGTACCAAATTTTAAGTTTATTTTCTTCGGAATGTGTGTCAAAGTAAAATTGAAATAAAAACACAAATATAATGTAGTATAATAATTTTAAATAGCCTAATGTATAAACATACATAAAGCATGGTTCAGCCCAAAGAACCCTTTTGTGCCAAAAAGGGTTCTTTCTCCTTATATAGAACCTTTTTGGCATAAAGGGTTCTTTGGAGTTGAGTAAAGAACCCTAGGGTTCTATATAGAACCCCAAAGAACCTTTTTTTCTAAGAGTAGGCTATAACTCAGAGGCATCATGCCCATTCAAAGTGAGAATGCACGTGCCCCCTCAGACTTTTGAGCCAAGTGGATTTTGAATGCAGCTTCCAAAAGACAAAAAAATTGCAGATTAATATTTTCTATATTTCATGCAATCACACCAGCCTGATTAGATCGTTCAGTGCGTCATATCATCAGCTGCTAAATTCAAATCTGCGTTCGCTGGCGCTGAGCCAGAGACAGACGCGTTTTTACAGTACTGCCCATTATAACCAATCACACACGATGCTGTTGAGCTATGGATGCAATGACCAATCAGAGGCGTTCAGATGAGTCATTACTAAAATGCTGGTGTCCTGACATTTTATCCTACCCGTCAAATTTTCCTACCGGGGCTTACTGCGCATGGGCACATCAATATTTCGTCCTTTTTCTCACACTGAACAACATTTAATGCATCTGCATTACTGTAAGGGGTAGGTTTAGGGTTGGAGTAGGTGTAGACGTTAATAAAACACAATCTAATAGGTAGAAAAAATTATTTATTGTTGGTTTCCTGTAGCTGTATCCCTTCTAGCCACAACCGCGAATATAACACACAATCACTGTATTTGCATTACTGTAAGGGTAGGTTTAGGGTTGTGGTAGGTGTAGACATTAATAAATCATAATTTAACAGGTAGCATTTTTCGTTGTCGAATTGTACTACCTACTGTTTTAATGGGAGGTAGGAAAATCTGACAGGGTAGCACAAATCGACAGAACACCTGTGTTTTCTTCACTCGCTCACTGACTGAATACCTCTTTCTGGCGAATTCTCTCGTCAGAAACAACAAAGTGCAAATGTGTGTACGATCTGTAAGATATTAATTTCATAGTGTAAACGGCTTCAGTGATTTTAATGGGTGTTTTTGAGAGTGCTTGAACTAGACTGTCAGTAAAAATGTTCTTTGATAAATGTTCTTTGCTCTCTTTCTGTACAATGAAAGTGTTATGATTAGTAGCCTAACTTACAATGTTTTTATTCACATTAACTTTCAATGTTAAATTCACATTAAATATAAAGTCAGTCATATTAAAATATGTTATGGCATAACACCCATATTTTTAGATTACATGATTAGGTTACTTTGACCATCGCCCACTAGATCAACTAACAATCTATAAAGGTGATCAAGATATTTCATGATATTGTTAACGGCTTGGGAATGTTTCAAATAAAAAGGAATAAATAAATAAAACCCAGACGGTGTGTCACCAGCCTGCCTTAAAACCTGTGCTGACCAGCTGGCCCCCATCTTCACACAGATCTTCAACAGATCACTGGAGCTGTGCGAAGTCCCCTCATGCTTCAAACGCTCCACCATCATCCCCGTCCCAAAGAAACCCAAAATTACTGGACTTAATGACTACAGACCTGTGGCTCTAACGTCTGTGGTCATGAAATCATTTGAAAGACTGGTTTTGGCTTATCTGAAGGCCTCCACTGGACCCTTACTGGACCCCTGCAGTTTGCCTACAGAGCAAACAGGTCTGTGGATGATGCAGTCAACATGGGACTGCACTTCATCCTGCAGCTTCTGGACAGACCAGGGACTTACGTGAGGATGCTGTTTGTAGACTTCAGCTCCGCTTTTAACACCATCATCCCGGACACCCTTCAGAATAAACTGATACAGCTCTCCGTACCCACCTCCATCTGTCAGTGGATCACCAGCTTCCTGACAGACAGGCAGCAGCTTGTGAGGCTGGGAAAATTCTCATCCAGCACCCGCACCACCAGCACTGGAGCCCCTCAGGGCTGCGTTCTCTCCCCACTGCTTTTCTCCCTCTACACGAATGACTGCACATCTAAAGACCCCTCTGTCAAGCTCCTGAAATTTGCAGATGACACCACACTTATCGGCCTTATTCAGGACGGTGACGAGTCTGCCTACAGACAGGAGGTTAAGGAGCTGGCTGTCTGGTGCAGTCTTAACAACCTGGAGCTGAACACGCTCAAAACAGTGGAGATGATCATGGACTTCAGGAGAAACCCCCTGCTCTCCCCCCACTCACCATCATGAACAGCACTGTGACTGCAGTGGAGTCATTCAGATTCCTGGGCACCACCATCTCCCAGGACCTGAAGTGGGACAATCACATAGACTCCAGTGTGAGAAAGGCACAGCAGAGGTTGTACTTCCTTCGCCAGCTGAGGAAGTTCAACCTGCCACAGGAGCTGCTGAAACAGTTCTACTCTGCCATCATTGAATCCGTCCTCTGCACATCAATAACTGTCTGGTTCAGCTCAGCTACCAAATCTGACCTCAGAAGACTACGGAGGGTAGTCCGGACTGCTGAGCAAATCATTGGTACAACACTCCCTACTCTCCAAGAACTGTACTTATCCAGAGTGAGCAAAAGGGCTGGCAAAATCACTCTGGACCCCTCACATCCAGCATACTCCCTCTTTGAACTGCTGCCGTCTGGTCGACGCTACAGAGCTCTGAGCACCAGAACGACCAGACACAGGAACAGTTTCTTCCCTCAGGCAATCCGTCTCATGAACACCTGACAATAAACATGGAACACACAACAATATTATACAATTATTTATTCACCACACATATATATATAATATTTATTTTTTTATTTTTTTCCATTTCAAATTTGCACATGTCAGACCTGTACACACATTATTGTCTGTATTGCATAGTGTTTTTGCTATTTTGTACATTGCCTATTTGTATACTTGTTTATTGTTCTTTTGTTGTCTGTGTCCTGTCCTGTTGCTGTCATTCTGTTGCACTGTGGAGCTTTGTCACTATAACAAATTCCTCGTATGTGTAAACATACCTGGCCATAAAGATCATTCTGATTCTGATTGCTGCAGATAGATGACTGCTGGTGTAGTCCTCACTGGCCCTCTCTGGCTGGCTCTGACCTGCTAATTTGCTGGCCAACTTGGCCCTGCCGGGTGGATTGGCTCTGACCTGCACTGCACTGTATCTACCAGTCTTTGACATGGTTTCTTCTCGAAGAAACCTTGAATGTATTGCTGCTGTTGTCCCCTTTTAATTTTTTACACAAAATTCTGTCTAAAAAAAAACAACAACTCTAACTTATTCATCAATATTACACAAATAGTATATTTAATAGCCATATTCTCATCTGATTAAAGACAAAATCATTTAAATGTGAAGCTGTTCTTGGACATTGCAAACGAAAATAAAAAAGCCCCTGGAGCAGACACCGTCTGACCGTGTCTACACCAAACGCGACAGTTGTTGCCGCGCCCCCGCTGCACTAAAATTCTGTCTACACTTGACGCGAAAAAGCGACAGTTGCAATTCATTTGAACGTAGTGCCAGTACAGTTCGTCATAAATAGAAGGAGGCATCAGTTTACTGATGGGGATCGTGTCGCATCGCGCCGCATCCAGTGTAGACAACATGGGTTCCAGAGTATGTGAGCGGAGTGGAGCGCCAACAATTTCCTCTCCGCGCTCCGAGCATTTAACAATCACTCCGCTCCAACTCCGCTCCGGGTTCACCTTTCCTTCCCTCCCCGCTCCACTTCTCGCTCACTGAGTACTTGACTGATATCAGAAAACCGCTCCGCGTCTAAAGTATGAACAGTATGTTTGAAATATCACAGTTCTGATCATAACGTAGCCTATATTAAAATAAGAGAGGATAATACAATAAAATAAATGAAATAACAGGAGAGTTTCAAAGTGGCTTATTGGAAGTGTGCAAACTTTTTTTCCTACCACATGACAAGCTAAAATCAGCATTAAAAGTAGGGCTGAACGATTAATCGCATCCTATTGTCATGCGCATCTCGTCAGTAAAACCGGTTCTTTGATTAGCGTAAATCTCCATCACCTGTTTTCAGATGGAGCGTCATTTAATACACAGTTGTATTTATTTGTCAGTAATCAAACTGACAAGCCACGCAAAATCGCGTTCATAATCGCTGATAAATCGCATTCGATTATGAACGCGATTTTACTGACGAGATGCGCATGACAATAGGATGCGATTAATCGTTCAGCCCTAATTAAAAGGTATAATTGCTGCTTTTTGCAGTGCCAATTTTGTTTCTGATTAAAATAACAGTACGTTTTCGTGGTGGTGGAGCGATCTTTGAGCGAGAGAAAACCAAGACGCTCCGACTTTTAAAAAATCTGCTTCTCCCTCCACTCAAAATGACTCCGCTCACGTAGCCTTCTCTGATGGGTTCTGTTGTCTTTTGTCGGATCACGCAACTCGCGTCCGGTTTTAGACATTGTGTGAGTTTTTTAATGGGTTATGTTATAGCCCTGCTTGTTTTTATGAAATATCTGTATTGACTGTATGATATCATCGTATTATGCAAGCCACAAAGTAAAGCTTGGTGAGTCGCGCAATGAGTAACACTGCTCTACACGAATCCTTGTAAGGTCTCCAGGCAGCTGCATTAACTCTTCTTCTTCTTTCAGCTTATTGGCGATTGGCAAACTAACTTATAGTGCATTTCCGCCACCTACTGGAGTGTGGAGCAACAATGAGGGGTATAGTAACACACACAAAAAAAAGAAAAAATGTGTATATATATATATATATATATATAAAGTAAAGTAAATAATAATAATAAAAATTAAATTCTTTTAATTTCATTTTTGACCTTTACAAATTCTAATACTATCTTGAAAACTTGTGAATTCCTTAATAAATTCTAAATAAAAATCCAGGTGATTGTTACTCCACTGGGGTAAAAACTTGTAGCATGACACGAGACTGGAGATGAGGGAGACTTCTGCAGCAGAGACATCTGAGGAGAAACTGAGAGAGAGAGAGAAAATTTAAAACAAGTGATATTAAAGGGATAGTTTACCCAAAAATGAAAATTGTGTCATTTACTCACCCTCAAGTAGTTCCAAACCTGTATGAATTTCTTTGTTCTGCTGAACACGAAGGAAGATATTCTGAAGAAATATCTAGTAAAAGAAAAATACTATGGAAGTCAATGGTGCCCCAAAACAGCCTGGTTACAAACTTTCTTCAAAATATCTTCCTTTGTGTTTGGCAAAACAAAGACATTCGTACAGGTTTGGAACTCCTTGAGGGTGAGTAAATGATGACAAGATTTTCATTTTTGGGTGAACTATCCCTTTAAGTGTCCAGCTGCTGCAAATAATCCAGAAAGAGTTCTCATTTCTAAGTCACTCTGGATAAAATCATCAGCTGATTTGGTTTGCAGTCGAGGGGCTCAAGCACAATACTGAACTCTAAATTATAGGTACATCTAAATGAATGAATCTGATATACTATTTTATAAATAAATAGTATAAAAATACAGGTAGTATATCAAAAGCAACAAATCTTGCATTAAGTTCCTCCTGTTTAGTTTTCACCTCTGTTAATCATTTCCACAATAAAGGCCACATGATCTGTAATGCTTAAAATAAAAAAATTGAGAACATTTTAGAAAACATGCACATTCTGGATAAGAACTGACATACCCGTTTTTTGCAGTCTGCTCTTTCCATACTGCAGATACTTCTTCAACCACAATTTCTGTCATTCTCAAGGAAGCCTTTTTTATTGTTCCAGTTCTGTGCAATTTGCATTCCTTGCTGCACTGGGGAAATATATCTCAACTCTTTCCAGTCCAGAGACACAAAGTCCTCTCCGTCATATCCATATCCACAGCCGTACATTCGCTGGAGTGTGTGCAAACCTGAAGAAGAGACACAATGTATATGTATATTGTATGAAAAATCAATTCATTAAGTCTAAAGACATCAGCACACAGCTCTCAATCAGAAAGTCCCACATTTTTTATTCAAAATGTTTTTTTATTTAACAACATATTTCTCTACAGTGACTACAGATTTCAAATTTACAAATTTAAGTTTGATGAATGGTGTCTGGAATCTGCTATATTTATGTCAAGTAGTTTTCACAAAATAAAATGTAGAATTTCTATAAAACAAAATAAAGCAAAAAAGTTTATCAGTGCCCCATTATCAAACATACTCTTTACATTCGAGACCATTTCTGGCTGCTTTGACAAAAAACTAACAGATTAACACTGCTTGCATCATGATGGAGCTCGGTTTGAGCTTTTGTATGACAGATATCTGGGTCACATCAGTGCTGTGATCTGTCTGTCTATGGATCTGTTCTGCTGTGTCTCTGAGGTTCTAAAGCTCAATCTCCTGCACACAGTGTCTCAGACACATGAAAGTTTTCTTTTCCTCAAATACAAGGCCTGACATATTTTTTTTCTCAGTGTTGACAAAAAAAGAGGATCAGAAAAGCCTTTTTTAGAGAAACTAAATTGATTCATACAAAATTAATATAATGTGTATTGATTTTTATTTAATATACCTGTATCCAGAAAAATCAGGCTGCTTGTTGTAAAACAGCAGTTGATCTGCTTTAAAATCACTGAGCATACATAATCCATCATCCCACTTTTTTAACATTTATTTTTGGCATTTTTTGCCTTTATGATAGGACAGTATGTAGACAGGAAGCAAAGTCAAAGTCAAACTCAGTGCGCCCAAAGCACAATGGCACTACATGTCAGCATGCTGCAAAAATTCACACATAAATAAGAAAATGGAAACTAAAAATGATCATGTTTGCTGTGTGTGTGCGTGTGTGTGTGTGTGTGTGTGTGTGTGTAGGTAGTTACAATCCTACCTGCTGATTGGTTGAACCATTCCTTTAGGAACTGTATGTTGTTTTTGAAGGTCTGATGGCTGCCCATCAGGGGCTGAGTCTCTCTGTCCCAGTAATCTGCTCCTTCATTCTGTCTGATCCACTCTGTCTTTGGCACAGTTTTCTTTATGTTGCTGTCAAAGTTTATAAACTGCTCATCATCAACCAGACCAACTGCAGTGAACTCTGGGAAGTCAATGACTCCAGACACAGCAGTGTAGAAGTATTTCATCTCACAAGACATGCTCATGTTCAACTTGTTCAACATTCACACTATTCACAATGTTCCATGTAGACGCAGTCAGCATTATATATGATATATAGTACATTTTGTAATAATAGGTAAAAACATAAAAAAAATTTAAAACATGTAATTGGATAAAAATTATTTAACTTAATAAATTAATAAATTTTATTGGAATGACTTTTGCAAGATATACTGTGTTTTAATTAGAATCTTACAATATATAACACGAGATATATAAATGGAGTAAATGGAACGTGTTGTATGTATTATGTACATAATTTCAAGATTTAATTTCAAACTAATTTATCGAATAGAATATAATTCGAAAACTGCATTACTGAAATGAAGAGAGCAACAATAATGATTTGTAGTCGGCCTACACCTTAAACCCGTCATTTTCGAATTGTTTATTTCACTGAAATAATTATTTTGTTTGCAAAAATAAGGTTGCTTTGTGACCTCAAAATCAAAATCTTTTTTAGGAACTGGGTCTTCTAAAAATGTGTTATTTTGATTTATTCTGCTGTTATGGGACTTTCTATCATACATAGTGAAACAATCATTCTATTTATTAATAGCACACCACAATCAATGTAGTGGGTTTCACAAGTTATTTGGAATAAAGAAAGAAAAAGCATGAAATGCAAAAAAACACACACACACACACACACACACTGTTAGCATTAGCATGCTAACAGCTGAGTTAGTTAAAAATAATAATAATAACAATAACTTTGTTGATTTTTATTTATTTATTTGTTTGTTTATTTATTTTTTTGTTCAGACCTCCTGTGAAATTATGTCTAAATGGTTTAATTTTCATTAGGCTAAAGAATAAAATATGCCTTCAAAAGAAAAGATAATAATAGGCTCATACCTATGGAATATGGAATCAATTTAATGCCACATATATATGCAAAAGAATAAAGTTTTGCAAAAGAAAATAAAGTTTTGCAAACGAAAATGAAAGTATTGAGAAAAAAAATTGCTTTTTGTAAACAAAAATAAAGAATTGCAAAAGAAAATCAAGTATTGCAAGAAAAAAATAAGTTTTGAAAACGAAAATAAAGAATTGCAAAATATAAATGAAGCAGAGCAAAAGCAATGATTTTGCAATACATATTTTCCATGACCATATCTACTAACTTATTTGCAACTCTGCTTTTATTTTTTGTTTCAGTCAAGTTTGAGCTTGCAATACCGTTTTCCCCTTTGCGCTTCACGTCTCTGCGTGTCTCACTTTGTGGCACTGTTTTGAAATGGGGGTGGAGTCAAAGGACGGGGGCGTGTACAACAGGCCTGGGCATGCCTCCCTGGAAGTGACATCAGCCGGAGACACAGATCACAACTGATCCAGGCACCATCATTTAGCAGGGAGGGAGGGGGGCGGGGTGGATCGTTTCCTTTTATACACTAGCTTTAAAACATGCATGTTTTCATTTTATTAACTTTATTAACAAATGTATATGTGTATTAGCAGCGTTTGCTCAAGTTAAAGAAGTTGTTAATATGAACATCTGCTGTTTATTTCTCTCAATGTGCACACTTTTATTGTTTCATTTGGTTAACTAAATGTGTATTAACAGTGCTTGTTTAAAATCTCTTCACCTGTGGGAGGACGCCAGCGCACAGCGTTCTTTGTTTACATTAGTTCAGAGTTACTGCTAGTTTTAATGTAAAATAATACAATTAACTTATACATCATTAAAAAGGTCTAAGACTCAAGCTTCATATGGATCTCGACTCGTCATTTACATAACTCCTGGCATAAATTAAGAAATGACTGTCACTGGAAGATGCAAAAAAAAATGAATCTTGAGCATTTTTGGTTTAGTTTTGTCGTGGCCACGAGATATTAAGTCGTGGGAACGTGATAATACTGTATGTTGAGATCCTATTGAGGGAACAACATCAATTTCTCTGCCACGAGTTTAATCATGCATAAACAAACCCGCGTGACCACAGCAACCTGGGATTATCAGAGATTGATAAAATATATTTATCCATCCCACTGTCCGTTGATCGTGTCTTTTTATGTAATATATGTGTATATTAGGCTATTATTATTATTATTATTATTATACAGCCCTGAACGTTAAGAGATCGAAATGAAGGGAAAATAATAACGAATATAAAAATATTACCAATAACAATAATAATAATAATAATAAAATACATGGACTTGCAAGACTTGTGGAATGGAAAAAAAATATTTTCTTGTAGGCCTATTTTATTATATGTACTTTATGTAACATTTATTCATAATAATGCCGTCTACATCGCGTGCAATACAGTCCGGTAGCCTATGGTTAACACTTCAACCACCAGAGGTCGCTGTATACCTAAAAGCGTCAGCGGTACTGTTGACTACTGTTTTGATATGGCTGAAAACGTATTATGTCACTGTATTATGTCACTGTCTTCACAATGTCTAGAATAAATGATTATTTTTAGTCATCAGCTATATTTTTGTCCTGTTGTTTTAAGTTCACAGCTATTTTAAAGCAGGTTACACTAATCACTTTTCTTAATGATGAATATAAACCAGCCTACAATGACAACGAGAATTACAAGGAAATTAATACATATTTGGGTGGTGTAATATTATAGCTAATAAAATGTTTTAAGATAACCCATGTTATTTAAATTACTAAAATACCCTAAATAGACTATTATAAGCAATAATAATTCACACTGCAAAGGATGTAGGCTATGATACGACAAATTCAAGCAGCACAGTTTCACCTAATTAATTATTAATTTGTTTAGTTATATAATTTATAATTTGAATAAGAGAACAACACCAATAAACTTGGGGTAATCATAAAAAATGTTTTATTCATTACATCATAATTCAGATTTTTTTTTTCAGGAATAAATAAGCAACACAGTAGCGAACCATAAAAGATAAAAAAATTGCTAAACAAAAATTAATAATTAATCCAAAGTTTGAACATTTATGAGTAGAGGAATAAACATCTAAAACATCTTAATTTGAACGTGCATAACACGTACAATGACAGCTCAACAATAAAGGAATTATGCGTAAATTTGTCCCGATGGCGCTTGTAGGTAAATGCCCCATTTTTATTATGGTTTTATCTAAACAAATTTTTTAACAACAGGGGATTGTAAATAACACAATTTTAGTAAAAGTCAATGACTGTAAGACTTGGATATTTTTTATTGAAAATATATTATGTAGCCTATTTGAAAAACAGCCATGGGTAAAATTACCCCGTGGTGGTGTTAATATAATAATTTAATAATGTAATATATTTTTTTAATTTATAATTTCTTAATTCAAAATAAAATATTAATAAATACATCTCTGATAATCCCAGGTAGCTATGGTCATGTGGGTTTATTTACCCATTAATATCTCGTGGCCACGACAAAACTAAACCAAAAATACTCAAGATTCATTTTTTTTTGCATCTTCCAGTGACAGTCATTTCTTAATTTATGCCAGGAGTTATGTAAATGACGAGTCGAGATCCATATGAAGCTTGAGTCTTAGACCTTTTTAATGATGTATAAGTTAATTGTATTATTTTACATTAAAACTAGCAGTAACTCTGAACTAATGTAAACAAAGAACGCTGTGCGCTGGCGTCCTCCCACAGGTGAAGAGATTTTAAACAAGCACTGTTAATACACATTTAGTTAACCAAATGAAACAATAAAAGTGTGCACATTGAGAGAAATAAACAGCAGATGTTCATATTAACAACTTCTTTAACTTGAGCAAACGCTGCTAATACACATATACATTTGTTAATAAAGTTAATAAAATGAAAACATGCATGTTTTAAAGCTAGTGTATAAAAGGAAACGATCCACCCCGCCTCCCTCTGCTAAATGATGGTGCCTGGATCAGTTGTGATCTGTGTCTCCGGCTGATGTCACTTCCAGGGAGGCATGCCCAGGCCTGTTGTACACGCCCCCGTCCTTTGACTCCACCCCCATTTCAAAACAGTGCCACAAAGTGAGACACGCAGAGACGTGAAGCGCAAAGGGGAAAACGGTATTGCAAGCTCAAACTTGACTGTATTGCAAAATCATTGCTTTTGCTCTGCTTCATTTATATTTTGCAATTCTTTATTTTTGTTTGCAAAACTCCTTTTTTTCTTGCAATACTTCATTTTATTTTGCAATTCTTTATTTTTGTTTGCAAAACTTATTTTCTTCTTGCAATACTTAATTTTAATGTTTACAAAAAGCATTTTTTTTCTCAATACTTTCATTTTCGTTTGCAAAACTTTATTCTTTTGCATATATATGTGGCATTAAATTGATTCCATAAGGCTCTTCTTAACATGTAAATTATTGACTATACATTTTGTATTGGCCTATATTGTAAGAATAAAGAATAGGGGCCTATCAAAATGTGTAACGTGTCAAAATAAATATTTAATAAGAAGAAGAAGAAATAAGAAAAGTGTCAATAACATGACACTCTTGATTGGCTGTGGCTCTTCAAATGGTCTGTTTTAAAATAAAATAATATCATACAGTTGCACAACTTTAAAAACAAACAAAGACAGACAAATAAGAAAGCTTATACTGGCACTAGTGTAAAATTAGCATAGCCTAATTTACTCACCAGCATAAGCAAGATGAACTCCGACAAGCAGAAGCACTACGAGCCACATTCTTGCATTTTAGGCAACTCTTTTTAGATTTAAAATACTACAAATAATTCTAGGCTAGAGAAAAGACTTAAAATATTCAAGTTAATACCAAAAGTTGGTCTCAGTTGTTGACTTTGAACTAGAAAAATGTCTCTGCGGCAACGCCTGAACAGGTTCTGAAATTCCAGCCAGTAGGTGGTGAGCGGGTCACAACCTAACACTTCTTGACTTTCTCAGTTTGTGTACAGGTGCATCTCAGAAAATTAGAATATGGAGAAAAAGTTAATTTTTTCTTGTAACTTATTTCAAAAAGTGAAACTTTCATATATTTTAGATTCATTGCATGTAAAGTAAAACACTTCAAAAGTTTTTTTGTTTTAATTTTGATGATTAGAGCTTACAGCTCATGAAAGTCAAAAATCAGTATCTCAAAATATTAGAATATTTACATTTGAGTTTCAATAAATGACCATCCCTACAGTATAAATTCTGGGTATCTCTTGTTCTTTGAAACCACAATAATGGGGAAGACTGCTGACTTGGCAATGGTCCAGAAGACGATCATTGACACCCTCCACAAAGAGAGTAAGTCACAGAAGGTCATTACTGAAAGGTGTGGCTGTTCACAGAGTGCTGTATATTAAATGCAAAGTTGACTGGAAGGAAGAAATTGGGTAGGAAAATGTGCACAAGCAACAGGGATGACCGCAAGCTTGAGAATACTGTCAAGCAAAGCTGATTCAAACACTTGTGAGAGCTTCACAAGGAGTGGACTGAAGCTGGAGTCAGTGCATCAAGAGTCACCACGCTCAGACGTCTTCAGGAAAAGGGCTACCAAGCCACTTCTGAACCAGAGACAACATCAGAAGCATCTTACCTGGGCTGTGGAGAAAAATAATTGAACTGTTGCTCAGTGGTCCAAAGTCCTCTTTTCAGATAAAAGTAAATTCCAAATTCATTTGGAAATCAAGGTCTGGAGTCTGGAGGAAGAGTGGAGAGGCACAGAATCCAAGCTGCTTGAAGTCCAGTTTGAAGTTTCCACATTCAGTGATGATTTGGGGTGCCGTGACGTCTGCTGATGTCGGTCCATTGTGTTTTATCAAGTCCAAAGTCAATGCAGCCATCTACCAGAAGATTTTGGAGCACTTTATGCTTCCATTTGCTGACAAGCTTTATGGAGATGCTGATTTCCTTTTCCAGCAGGAATTTAGCACCTGCCCACACTGCCAAAACCACTTCCAAGTGCTTTCCTGACCATGATATTACTGTGCTTGATTGGCCCCATATGGAATCTATGGGATATTTTCAAGAGAAAGATGAGAAACAGTCGATCCAATAATAAAGACGAGCTGAAGGCTCAATAGTGTCTCAGCAGTGCCACAGGCTGATCGCTTCCATGCCACACCTCACTGATGCTGGAGTTTGTGCTAAAGGAGCTCCGACCAAGTATTGAGTGCATAAATGAACATACTTTAAAGAACTTGAAATGGGGTATTTTGCAAATCCTTTTTTTGATTGATCTTAGTAAATATTCTAATATTTTGAGATACTGATTTTTGACTTTCATGAGCTGTAAGCTCTAATCATCAAAATTAAAACAAAAAAACTTTTGAAGTGTTTTACTTTACATGTAATGAATCTAAAATATATGAAAGTTTCACTTTTTGAAATAAGTTACAAGAAAAAATGAACTTTTTCACCATATTCTAATTTTCTGAGATGCACCTGTAAATCCACATGGTTCAGAGTACATATTTTTTTTCCACATTAATTTCACACTTATCTATTACAAATATGTGGTTTTGTTTCATAATTACAGTATATACTTTTTTCTTTATTTACCCCAAAAGAATGGAAGTGAAATTGAACAACATGCCCCAAAGGTGGAGCACATTGTAACATCTGAAAGGCACGTTGTAACATGACCATATAAAAATGTTATCTGATCTAATATACATATCATATACCTATATACAAGACAAAAATATTTTGTCAATAAAGTAAAATGAACTTTTTAAAATAAAATAATGGTGTTTGACAATGAAGGCATTGCTACCAAGGCCCCATGCTTAGTACGGCCCTGATCACAACATACAGCTATAATGCATAGTTCAAAATAATGTGGACAAACAGATAGATAGAAATAAATGGAAACACATTCAGAAAAATACAGAGATAAACACAACACTCTCATCCCTCCACACACAGCTCTCACAGAACACGAGACAAATAGACAAGACAAAATGCTTTACATTTCTTGAAATAATAATTTCTAAATATTGAACTTTGACTCTCAGTCTTTATCCACCTATTTAGCATGGTTTATCATTAAAATTAATTAAAGTTACTAATGTAAACTACATCACTTCACTATGTCTTAGAATAGCATGGTTTTACTAGATAAAAAAGTTCGTCAAGACAAACTTTAGGTTGGCTTGAGAAAGCCTAGCCTGAAAGTTTACAGCAGTTGTAAATTACATCGCTATGTCATAGAATAACAGTTTGACAATAGCAGTCTGCGCAACTGGAATTTAAAACCGGTTAGTGTCTTTTGCTAGTTAGCAAAGCATTAAAGACTTATCTAAACTGCTAAATAACAGATTGAACATTAAAATAATAGCAGATGTCTCATTCTAAATAAACACAAAAAATCTGATCTGAAAAATTTACTACAGCCAAAAATTTACTTTAGCTATGGTAATATAAATGTTCAGCGACAGCTTCTTTGGCACATTCTTTTCTCTATATAGTGTTGATATGTCAACTAGTAAAATGCTAGCATGTGTGTTACAATTTACAACTAACCTCGCGTAACCCTATAGATTCTGGACACGGTCGGTTACTACCTGGTTACTCACTGTGGTCTGGAGTAGTATTTGTAGTAGTGTTTGTTTGTATGGAGCGCCACCTAGCAGAGAATAATAGTTTACTACTAGGGAAATGCATGTTTTTTTAGTGTTTTACTGTATATTCCAAGAGGTTACAAGACCTCTACATGATGCTACATGAAAAACATGTCACACGTCCGCGGAGAATTTAATTTTAAAGTGGCAAAAGATATGGTTTTGGATTAGAAAACAATCAGTAGTTTATACGCATGCGTCGTGATCACACCGCGGAAGTTCGGAACTGAAAGTGAAACGCTGAAAGCTGCACGAATGTTTTGGGGAAAACAGACGGATCTTTAGCACGCCAAACAGCACAGTTACATACCTAGTTAATCATTTTAAGATAAAAAGCAACGATGTCTGATATTTCGACCGTATATAAGATATCTATCATCGCTTTTGCATTGTTTTTTGGTGGTAAGTTTTTGTAATCAAGAATACAGCTTAATATATTCAGTTATGCGTGTGACCAATGAACACAATCTCTCTTATTCTGCAGCTTCCGGTTCTGGATGTCCGGTTCTGGAGTGCTGGTTTGTTCAGGAGAAACCGGGTCATGGAGGGGGTTTCTCAGTACCGATGAGTCAAGAGAAATCTCTCATGTTCATCAGAACTGAAGTCTTCAGTGAAGATATCATATCTGAACTTCATCCTCCTACAGACATCAGTTTATCCAGGATTTACTATGTGACCGGTCAGTGACAGTGCAGCATTTACCTTATAAAAAGACATGTATAATCTATAAAATTGACTGTATAATCTGTAAATAACAAGTTAAAGAAGATTTGTGTAATGTTGTGCTCACTTGGTGATCTGTAGCTACTCTAAGGTTTATTGTATGGTAGTATAACACTGTAGGCCTCTTTAAATCCCTTTTTCTATACCAACAAGATCCAGCACTACAGCCACAAATGACACAGTATATGGCACCTGTTCTGAAGTATAAGGCAACTATTTGAGGATAACTAATCTTTAATGGCTTGTCCTCCTCCAGATCCTGCTAGTACGTTCTGCAGTGCTGCTCTGAATCCACCCAAAGGCTCTGTGAACAAACCCAAGTGTGAGATTAACCCTTTCATGCCTCACGCCTCTATGGTCAGATGGACGTCTGCTCTCACTGACTCCGCCCAAAGTCCAGTCTACCTGCAAGCTGATTGGTTCTCAGTGGCAGCACAAGGGCTTGACGAGCAGCTGACGCTGTCCAATATCATGAGAGCACCTTCAGCTTCTAAAGAGCCAAAAGGTAAAGAGTCCAAATTTATCATATACTGCAAATATAATATATATACTGATTTTATAATTCATGCACCTTACGTGACCTGTGCTGGCAAAATAAGTCGGAATGCGCACATTCTAATTTTGAGATACATGCAAAAGAAGTGAAAAATGTGCTTGAGGTTTTCACAAAAATTAGTTCATTAAGCCCTCTTCTAGTGATCCCAGTGCTCCAAATAGTAATTAAACATCTAAAATCATCTTTATTTGTACGTCTTCTGAGAGGTGTACCTTTTTCTGCTCACTTCTGGACGACTGCTGCTGCTTCTCACCAAAAGTTGTAGGTCTTGTTGCAAAGTGCAGCATTCCAGCTTTGTGTATATTCATATCGAATTCTCCATGACATGAGTCCAAACCAGTGAAATATGATTTTCAAACCCATACTGATGAAAACAAAACGATCGCGCTGACAGACATTTGCAAAGCACGTGCATAAGACGCGCCTCTCCGAGAGTGCGCAATCTCCCTATAAAGTACATTATTGCGAAATATGTTTTGGCGAGATTCACACAATCATAATCTGTTATGTCTCACATGAACGTTTAGTGAATGGTTGGGGAAAAATCTGATGTGTAACATTATATTAGCTCCATGCTTCACAGTAGGTCTTAATATAGATCTGTTTCAATGTGAATCAAACATTAAAAGAAAAGACGGAATCATTCGCTGCTCTTGATTAAACTACTGCTTTGGAATCTTGATTTTTCTCAAAATTAACTCTGCTGACTCTAGCGCCTTCAAACGGCTGTAGCTCAGTCATTTTATGTCTGATTCCAACAAGGCATATATCATTAAGGTATTTTAATGGAGAAAATAAAATGTGAAAATAAAAAGAATTCATTTTTGAAAATTTGCTCATTCCGACTAATTTTGCCAACACGGGTCACTTATTTTTTGATTCAATAAAACAAGTCCTTAACTCAGTTTAACCCCCCTTCTGTATGTCTATACTACACTTTCTTACTTTGCTCACATATGTTTTCCATTTTTCTTCTCTTTCTTGAAGTCATTCTGAGTGTGTCCAGTAAGACTCCTGTGGTCCGCTCTAGACTGGGAGAACCGGTTCTGTTAGACTGTGGGTTCTGGGTCGATCCGTCTTCTCCGGTTCACGGCTCTGGATTCTCTATCGAGTGGCGCTATCAGTTCAGGGGTGAAGGACGACTGGTCCTCGCTTACGACGGCAAGAACGATCGGTTTGCAGAGACATCAGAGACCGAAGCAGATATCGACATCACAGGCCTCTATGAGACAGGAAACGCATCACTGATTCTGGAAGAAGCTCAAGTAAGACACTCAGGAACTTACATCTGCACAGTTTATCTTCCTCACCTGCTGGCTCAGGTAGCTGTGGACCTGGAGATAGTTGGTGAGATGATTGTATACTTAAATTATTATGCATATGATACTGTACCCAACTAGTTTATTAACTACAGTTATATATAGAATAGTAACCTTCACTGGTTCTTTTCTCTCCAGAGCCTCCGTCTCTGTCCATCTACCCGTCTCCTCTTCCTCTGCTGGTTCCTGGGCAGGTGCTGCTGGTTCAGTGTGAGGCTTCTGGTTTTGCTCCTCACACTCTGGATCTGAGCTGGGAGTTCAGCGGGGCAGACGGGACGTCCCGCTCTCTGGGTCAGGGCAGTGTAACGGGTCACAGACAGGCGTCTGATGGCACCTTCAGTCAGAGCAGCCGTCTGGAGCTGGACTCGGGGAAGCTGGGACTCGGTCGCGGTGGAGACGTCACCTGTGTGGCCAAACATGAGGGAGGAACACGACGAGCTGCTGCTACACTCAATGTGATCGGTGAGTTACACTGTCATAGATGGACACATGAAAGGTGGCAACAAATGTCTTTGTGAGTGAGTCGACCAAAACATTTTTGTTCTATTTGCATTTCCAAAAGAGTAATTATGTCAGTCAGAAAGTTTTGCTAGTCTTGATTTGATGTGTTGTTGATATCAGGTGTCAGTGCTCCTTCTATTGAGGACTCGATGGCGATGGTCGCTGTTGCACTTGTTCTTTACGGCATGATAAAGTTTCTTTCCTGGACATTCAGCTCTTCTGGTAAGTCAGTTCAGTCTGATCACTACAATCTTTGATTTTTTTTCTAGTATCACTGCGTTAGAATTTTTTGTTCTATAGAAAAAAATACTGTATTGCAGTATATATAGACTAAAATTGTGTTTGTGATATGGTATGCCCTAGAATATATTAAACATCCAAGAATGTTAATGTTAATGGAGTTTTATTTATGAATATTTTTTTTGTTTTCATATAGACTCCAGTGACACAGATTTAAAGGATAAGGTAAATAATATTTTTTACTAAACTGCAAAAAACACTCTCAAAACTTTAAAATTTCTTTCATATTTAGTTTTCATGTATAATTGTCTGTCTGCTTGTTGTATATCTTTGTCTCTTCTGTAGAAGGAGAAGTAACTCTGGACCTGGAGGGGATTTTAAAGGCTGAATAGAGTGCAGTGAAACTGGTCTTGTAAAAAACCTTTGAGAATAGTTCAATGTGTGGTGTTTCAGTCTTTGCTTAAGATGTTTAGTCTGCCGTACATGTGTTTGGGTTAGTTTTGCAGTGCAAGTTTTTATTTTTTTTTATTATTTTTTTTTTAAATGTCAGTTGAAGAAAAGGCTGGACAAACTGTAATTTAGTAATGTAAATTGATTGTACTTTAAATACTGCTGACTCTGAGCTTTAATAAACAGAACTTGATTGTTGTAAACTCAGTTATTTACAATTATACTAGTAATTGTGTGGAGCTTCAAAGAAGTAATGACCTGTTTAAGAATCATTAGGATGTTACCCTTTCTGTCTCTTAACTCTGTAAGTCCCTGGAGGTGGGAATCATGCAGCAGATGTATTCATTTTTAACTTTGTGTTATAAACAGACAAAATACAGAGGATATGTAACACATCTGATTTAACATTCAAACTCACCATTTTATTACTTCATTTTCTCAAACTAAAGACTATGTTGCTGCATTCTTTGTAATATTTGAATTGCATTTTCTGTAAGCAAAAAAGTTTCTTTATTGTGCAACTATGATCCAAACATGAAGAATACTGTATATAAACATGTATGATGTCAGAAAGGAAATGGAGGATATATCCCAGGTTTGAACAGAAAGATAAGAGTAAAGAAAATACATACTTCATCTTTCAGAGAAAAAAAAAACAAAGAGTGATATTTCACAAACAGCAAAATATAGGTATTTTATTAAAAGGTTGCTATTTGATATATTTAGCTCTGTTTGGTGTGTGTGAAAAAGTGATTTTTTAAATCTACAATAGTTAATGTCTAATAGTATTTGGAAAGTCAAAACATAATATTTATTTACTTTCAAAATAACATCTTGTAATTTAGTATAATAGATTTGCCAAACCAAGCAGCATATGCCAATGGAATGAAATAAGAACCATGGTGTGACAATGTTCTGTTGTCTTGTGGTAACGTCTACACTTACTGGTTTTAAGTCAAAAGTGTGATTTAGTATCTCTATTTCTAAGGATTTTGGGTCCAGGGTCAGTTTGCAGAGCAGTGCAAAGCAAATAAAACTTAAATCCTTCAAATTATAAGAATTGGCATTCTTGTTTCTTTCTTTGTCACTGAAGAGAAAAATATACATTTAAAATACATACAATTTCCAGCTTTGTACATCTAAAAATGAACAAATGTCCATGAATGAATGAACCAAAAAGATGAATAGAAAGTGAAAAAATACATTCTTTTAAAAACCTTGTCCTGTGTTTTATGTACAGTTGTGTAAGCAAGAACAAGCTGTCACAGCTCTCCGTCCTCACCTCTTTTCTTCAGATACACCATATATCCAGCGACACCAATGACAATCAACAGCACCACAGCAAAAACAGTGATCCCAACAGGAACAGAATCTGTTTGATCAGAGGAAGACATCAGATTACTCACAGACTGACTGGGTTATCAGCAATGCATTTGTGTATAATAATAACAACATTTAATAACTTCAATAATGAAATAATTTTAATAACCATATAAGAACAATGTAGAACAATATAGAGTTTACATGAGTAAAACAAATAATGTAACAGCCAGGTGATCATTATTTAGTGTTTGTTTATTATTTGTTTTGGATTGTTCCCTCTCTGCAGGTCAATCAAGAAATTACAGTATCCTGCCCGAAAATATAAATATTTTTTCTTACAAACTTAAGCTGTGTGGTGAGACTGCAAATGTTGGGACCACACACATGCCTCAGGTTCTTTGTTTGAAAAATAATCCAGTTTTACCCTATTTATTTATGTTACAGAATTAATGGACTGTTTTCCACATTTAATTGTATTAATAGTTTACTTATTTCATTTCTCTCACCCCTGTTTGTTCTGATCTCTTTCTCTGTCAGGATCTTTCTGATGGTTTTGCTCAGGTGTTTCACCACACAGCTGTACTGGTTCTTCTTCCACTCATCAGGTGTAACTGTGATGGTGCTCTTCTTCTGAAAGGTCCCGTCTTCAATGGGAAGAAGTTCACCAACCTCCACATCTGTACAATTTTCTTGTCCATTTCTCATCCAGGTGATGGTTACTCCACTGGGGTAAAAACCTGTAGCATGACACGAGACGAAGACGACTTCTGCAGCAGAGACACCTGAGGAGAAACTGAGAGAGAGAGAGAGAGTTAATACAATGATGCCATATTTAAATTAGTACTTAGTCACCAAACAAGAATTCATAAGTTCTGTTTTCTTTTATGTAATATTTAATAAATAATATAAAAAATAAAGCTGGAGTTAGGATGGTGGATGACTGGTGCTCTATTAAGAAACATCCATTATTATTTTCCACAAAGACCTTATGACTGACAAAGCTTCAAATAACCAAGGTCTAATGTAACAGAATGTGTAAATAAAAAAAAATACTATTTTTTTTTTAACACAACCTCTGGAGTACAAGATTGTTTAGGAAAACATGCACATGATCACTGGATAAAAATGGACGTACCCATTTTCTCCAGGCTGCTCTTGCTGTACTCCATGTATTTCTTCAGTCACTCAATGCACTCAGTGCTGAAGTAATGTTTTCTAGCCTCAAGATAAGCTCTGTTATTATTCCACTTGTTCTGGGTGCTGAATCCTTGCTGCACTGGTCAAATCCATCTCATCTCCCTCAAATCCAGAGACATGTCCTCTCCATCATAACCTTCCCGACGAAATACATTTGTTGCTCCAGTCTGATCATCCCACTCACAGCCGTACATCAGCTGGAATGTGTGCACACCTGAGAACAGAGATTATGTATGTATATTGCATGAATAAAACAAGTGATATTAGAGGGGTTTTGGACATTTTTAAACTTTAATGCTGGGTTACAAGTCAGCTTAAAAATGAAGTTTGTTTTGGAAAAAAAAGGTCTAGCATCATTTGTTTAATTGCAGATGTCACTTGATATTTTATTATCTTACATAATATAATGACTTTTCTTTTTCCTTTTCCTGACTTTTCCTACTTTTTGGGGCCAAATGTAAGACATAACATTCCAATACAAATAATACTATTGTATTCTGTGATTGTATTTTGTGTATATTTATGACACCTATTGAATGGTTGAACCGATCTTTTGTGACTTGGATGTTGTTTCTGAATGCGTGATGAGTTCCAGCTGCGAGCTGAGTTTGTGTGTCCCAGTAATCTGCTCCTTCCTTCTGTTTCATCCACTCTGTCTTTGGCACAACTTTCTTTGTGCTGCTGTCAAAGTAAATAAACTGCTCTTCATCGACCAGACCAACAATAGTGAACTCTGGGAAGTCAATGTCTCCAGACACAGCAGTACAGAAATATTTCAGAGAATTTGTACCTGTTGACAAAAAAACTTTTCTTTAAATATTTTTATATTTTATTAAAAAAAAAATATAAAAAAAATTAAATATATATTTTAGTTAATATAAATATTTTAAAACTGTTCATAAAATAAAAATAGGCTCCAAAACAAAACTGGACCCCACTGACCTCTATTATATGGAGAAAACAACAACAACAACAACAAAAACTGTATTCCATGGAAGAAAGAAAGTCACAGGTTTGGAATGACATGAGGGTGAGTAAATTTTAATTTTTAAGTAAATTAAAAATGTTCCCTTTTTACAACAAAATATCTGCAACAATCTCTGGCCACATTGGTGTATTAAATATTGAATAAACAAGTCCACAATGATATCAGCCAAATATTCACAACCAAATAAATATTACAAATGAAACTGACCCTGTTATAAAAACTCCTAAATTTGAGACTTTTTAAGTCAATTCCAAAACATTACATTTTTAACATAACAAATTTATCTTGGCCTATTAAATATAATTATTGGACTCCGCAGCTACTAGTGCATAACTTTAAAACATCAAATCATACAATTAGCTTAAACACAGTCAACTTCAAACCATTTACTCACTAGCACAGGTGACAGTAACTTCAAGGAGCAGAAGAACTACAATCCACGTTTGGACTTTGACTGAAAGATAGTTAGCATATGAAAATGTACCTCATCTCAAGGTTGAACTGTCTAGCCAATAGATTTTTAGGACAAGGGGAACATCACCAATCACTATGAGGTTTTCTTACACTGGACAGATGAAAGTGAATCATTACACCTTTGACATATAAGTATAAATGGAAAATGTTTTAAAAATACAATAAATACATATTCATATTGCAATGAATAAATATATGAAGAATTAAATTAGCGAAGGATGGAATTAAATCAATCAGTCAAACGGGAAATTCCAAAAATGAGATTAAAATGCAAAATGGAAAGTTGGTTTTAATTATATTTTTCTTTAATCATTAAGTTTATTTGTGTATGAAGTTCCATGTTTATTTTTTCCTTCACACAACTTGCTAATGAGAGGATTTCATCAATCATCAGTAGGCAGAATTTATGAAACCATTAGATCATGTTGAAGAATTCATTAACCTGTATGACCAATGAGTGTAGAGGAGTTGGGTGTTTTCCAATTTTTATAAAAAAGAAAAAGAAAGAAATAATAAAAAAGAAAATCCCCATTTGCCTGCGACAATTATTTACCAAACCTTTCTTAATGCTGGAATGCTAACAACCAATAAAAAAATAAAATAAAATCTTTAGTAAGAAAACCTATTTAAAAACATATATCAAGAAAGCAGCTTAATAACATTGGACCACTTGGTGACTGGTGCGTATCATAAAGTTCCTGAAGTGAAACATACAGCATTGTGAGGCCTATAGATTCCTGATTCCTGATTTCAAAAAGTATAAAAGTATACTTGCCCATTAGGGGGCACAGCCTATATTAAGACATCCAATATTGAAGCAATCATCGAAACAATCACCATATTGATCAGTATATTGATTATGGTTATAGCCACACCTCATATTTTTGAATAAAATATCACAACATATTTTAAAAATATACCATACTGAAGTGAGATATAAACTCCAGATGCTCCAAAAAGGCCTGTTTTTGAACTATAATGAGGATCTTCCCAGCCTGTTTCAACCTTTGACTCATGGGGTCCCAGAATGATATCAGCTTCAGATAAACATTTAGTTGAATTTGTGAAACAAGTTTAGCATGAAACACATATGAATGAATGAATGAATGAATGAATGATGCATTTATATAGCGCTTTATTGTGTATTGCTATACACCCAAAGCGCTTTACAATCATGTGGGGGGTCTCTCCTCAACCACCACCAGTGTGCAGCATCCACTTGGATGGTGCGACGGCAAGCCACAGGACAACGCGCCAGTGCGCTCACCACACACCAGCTACAGGTGGAGAGGAGAGAGAGTCATAGAGCAATCAAGTGGATGGGGATTATTAGGAGGCCATGATTGACAAGGGCCAGTGGAGGGAATTTGGCCAGGACACCGGGGTTACACCCCTACTCTTTACGAGAAGTGCCATGGGATTTTTAATGACCACAGAGAGTCAGGACCTCGGTTTAACGTCTCATCCGAAAGACGGTGCTCTTTTGACAGTATAGTGTCCCCGTCATTATACTGGGGCATTTGGACCCACACAGACCACAGGGTGAGCACCCCCTGCTGCCTCACTAACACCCTCTTCCAACAGCAACCTAGTTTTCCCAGGAGGTCTCCCATCCAGTACTGACCAGGCTCAACCCTGCTTAGCTTCAGTGGGCAACCAGTCTTCGGCTACAGGGTGATATGGCTGTGGGCCGTACTGAACATACATACTGAACATACATACAAACATACTGAACACAAACTGGGAACCTGATGAATATCGGCTTTGTTTCTGGAGAAACAAAACACAAGATGCACATCTGACGACATTAAGTACAATTTAGTTTGATGCCACATCATTTTAGTGTAAATTGAAATGTAAACTGAGTTTCTGTTGGGGTCGGGGTCTCCTGCTCCCTGCTCGGCGCTGATAAGCATCCAAATGTACTGCGTCCAAATCAGATCGCAGAATAAACACGTACTAGCGCTCAGCCAATGAGCGATCAGATTACTGTCCGCCAGCGAATCAGCGCGTCTCACGTTGAGCTGTACAAAGATCCAGCGCTGAGTTTCAGGATCCGAGCGCGCAAGTTGTTTCTGATTGTCTTTTTATCGATTGATCAGTAAAGAGGTTTTATGAAAATTATTTTATGATTGGTTTGTAAAGATTGTGAGGAATATGACATATGTAGTTACAATTCATGTTCGAGGGTTTAAGGCTTTTAACAAAAAACGGAAGGAAGCTGTACTGTTTGACCGAATTAAAGAGCTAACGTACAATCTCCAGATCAGCAGGAAATCTAACCTAAAATATTATATTAATGTCATATAATATTTATTATAATGTTAAGATGTCGTTGGCCTTAGTCATGCATTACATCTGGTTGTTATGGAATTAAGTCAAAAAAGGTACCATGATAAATATAGTTACCTCCAAAATACCATAGTCATTACAGTTATTATTGTAAAAATCATTACTCATTATATATAGTCAGTCTTTTGTTTCTTTTTTTATTACAGTGGTGACCATCCAAAACTTTTTTTAAAGAGCATTTTGCTTTCAAGTTTCTATGACATACCAACGTATTTACGAATATTGAAATTATTTGGCCATATTAATACTTTTATCAACACAATATCTCTTGCATGCAGAAGTATTACTCTGATTAATATATTTTTCTCTAGGTACTCACGGATTTTGGCATCTCAGTTTGGACTTTGACTTTTAGATACATTAATACATACTATGTAGATGTTGAGATATCAAAATGCAATATGCATTGCGATTTTAAATATAACTGAAATATAAATATATGTACAGTGTTGGCTGGGTTATGACATCAGTATAGAGTGAAATCATAAGGAGTAACTGGTATGTTTTCAGGTATTGGTGTAATTGAAATGCAGTCCTGACACCTCCACATTCATTACTCCTCAGCAAATTCTCTCTCCTCCCTTCCGGATGGCCGGAGCAGTGATGGACAGCATTGTGATACTTGACGATGACGATGAAGAAGCTTCCACGTCTGCATCCACATCCTATTCTCACGCTACACACTGCCAGTCAAAAACACCTGTGAAGAATCAGCTGCCGCCTCCAACACACATCTCACAGTCTCCATTCGCCTCTGTGAAGAAGGATGTGCATGTCCTGCAGGCGGAGAATGAAAAACTGTTTGCAGAGGTATGTTTGTTAACAATATTTATGTTGCAGAATATACTGACGACATACTACAAAAATAGCTAACAGGACAACAATTTAAAAATGTTGTGTTGTCTGACAAGGTTTCTTAGGATTTGTGCATGTCTTAAAATGTCTTAATTCACACTTTCACAAATAAAGGCCTGACAAAGTCTTAAATTGGAGCAGAAAGTCTTAAGTTCATAAAGTTATCATGGCAATAAATGTTGCATGCAGTGCAAAAAATTAATATCTGTTTTCCAATACAAATATTTAAACATCCTTACATTAAGATGCAAGGGAAAATATGAAGTCGTGTTTTCTGAGAAATTTAACAACATGAACTGTTTATGCTTGAAACAAGAACAAATATGTCAATGAGTACAAAAACTTGTTTTCCCTTTGAATAAAGTTGAGTTTTCTAAGCCAATTGAAAGATATTTGTTTTTATTTTAATCATAAACACTTAATTTTGATTACTTTTTCAGAAAACAAGACATCTTTTCTTATGTAGTTTTGCTTCTCATGTAAATGTATCTTGATTTAAGAATCTTTAGACATTTGCACTGGAAATACTGATGAAGAACGTTACTTTTTTTGGAGTGCGGTCATAAGATACAGTAAAAAATGATTTCCATATTCTAGTGGTTGGTAGCAGAGCTATTGAAGCTTTACGTTTTGTAAAATGAATTAAAAAGTAATGGGGGAAAAAAATCTAAAGGAAAGTTGCATTTTCAAAGTTTGAAGCACTGTAGTACAAGATATTTACATTAAGAGACCATATTAATGCATTGTGTTTCAATAAATTTATTCCTTGAATTTTCATTTCTTGGTCTTAAATTTACCATAAAACCAGCAGAAACCATGTTTTTTCTGTTATCATATTAAAAGTATGTTGTATTTTTCCTCCTTTCCCCCACTTGAATCTAACCCAGTGCCCCCCCTGTCCCTTTATTCTGCTTGTCCAGTTTGTGGAACATTGCTCCAAATACTCTCAAGACCATCCCGAGGTCGTGACCTACCTCCAGAGCAGACACTCTAAGGCCCTGCCGACCTTCCTGTCGTCGGTGGAGTTTCGTAACACTCTGGGCCGCTGCCTCACACGAGCCCAGGCCAACACTGGCAAAACCTTCGTCTACATTAATGAACTCTGCACCGTTCTTAAACAGCACACAGCTCGGAAGAGGACCTCCATACAGTCTGTCCCCTCCCAGACAAAACTTGAGCAAAAGAGCAACGGGACAAGTGTAAAGGAGGAGGTACAGGTTAAAGAAGAAGAGGAAAAACAAGAGGGCGATGAGGAAACTAAGAAAACAAAAAGGGCTTCAAGGAGACAGGTATTAGAGCAATCCTTCGTAACTAAGAGATGCACCGAATTTATGTGTTGAGAAGGTTGATTTGACAGTGTTCTTGGATTTCTATATTAACACTATTGGATTTCAAAAGATTTGGTTCTAGTAATTTTCAATAGGGATGGAAATTATAACTAGGGAATCCATTGGGATTTAAAAAAAATTCAGTAAAGAGTTTGGATGCTGTTTCATTTAAAGTGGGGTGTGTGATATTCCTATTTGAAAGCAATGACTTTTGGCCATAAGTGTTTTATTGTACGAACTGCCAGTATACATTGTATATATTAAAAAATAAATAAATAAACTTAAAATGAACTGGCAATGTTCTGCCAGGATATTATCCTGTAATTTTACAGACATTTCCATTAATCATAAAACAACGGAAAGAAGTGCAAAATTAAAAAAAAATGTAAAAATAAATGTGGGGAATTGCTTCATAATACAGTACATTGTGCCCTTTTTAAGTGTTAATTTTTTTGTTGTTTTGTTTTTTACAGTGTATAAGTAGGTTTCTACAGAATTTAACAATACTTAAAAATATCTTTGTGCTAGTTATATACCAAAAGGTTTATTTGTTGATGTTAAAAAAAAAATATGTATAAAATGAATGGAAATTATTTCTTGAAATTCAGTTTGATTTAACTTGTGCATTGAAATGAGAGATTTTACAGTATATTTGTGATTTATTTGTGTATGTGTCTCATGTTTGTGATAGCATACTGGAAAACCTGTTGAAGGTGAAATGAGGAGATCCGGCGGCTGCAGGAGCGGGAGTTGAGTGTAGATTTGGAGAAGGAGGACTCCAGTTATATTCAGGAGCACAAGCTCAAACAAGGTGTCTCTTATTCCTATTTGGTTCAATTAAATAGAAATCCGGAAAAGTCTTTGTACCTTTTTTCATAAATGTCCTATATGGACAAATTTGTGTTATGATATGTGTCATATTAAATCAAACCATTTCATACAATCAACTCTTTGAAGTAATGTTTTTTCGACTGTTATAAGCAGGGCTTGAAAACGATTTTTTTTTTTAAATCGGTTCATCCGAGCAGAATCGATATTTTACGTTTCTGTTCTGCGTTCCTCATGTATTATTATCTGAAACAGTTAATAACGTTTTTAAATTTTTTTCTTTGCCTATAATAATAATAATAATAATAAAGTACAGCGTTTTCTTTTCTCAAAAATAGAAAAAGAAAAAAAACAACACAGAAAAATCTGGTGTATCTTAACCCCTGCCAATACAGCATCGTCTTTATAGATTTTGGGCCAATGGCCTACTAAACAAAAAAAATCGCTAACGCTAACGCATTAAAGTATTTTTTCAAGATATTTAAAAATGTTTGCTGCATTGTTAAACGCTCTGATAAATTGCGTTGAGAAAATAAACATGTAGTCGATGATTTCATCAGAAATAATGTGGCTAACATGCGGTAAAAGGAGTTTACAAACATTATAAACACAGTTAAATTTCCCTTCTCTCCACAACAAACTCTAAAGTTAAGGCGATTTAAAGTAGGCTATATTAAAGCCAAAAACGAATTAATTTAAGGTGAAAGGCCTACCTCTTTCATTCGGCACAAATCCAAATGTACATTTCAGACTTATCTGGATCTAAAATATTATTATTTAGAAATAGGCTTTGTGCTTCACTCGCACGCAATCCTTCGCATATCAGTATGGGTCACGCTGTGCAACAGATTGTACAACGGAGCTTCTTATTATATGGTTCTTTACTGATTTTTTGAATTTTGATAATGAACAGGCTCAATTCGCAAAAAATGTTGTCTGTGTGCGCGTAGCGCCTGCGCGAGCCAACTGGTTCAGATAGAAGCGACATTCAAAACTGTCAAGCTTTTGCAAAGTAAAGAAAACGACTTTGTATTTTCCTTTTTTTCTATAAATAGCTCTTTTTTTTTCTTTTGTTTTGTCCAATGATTTAAGTTAAATATATGCATATAACCTATAATATTCCTTTTTATGACAAATTCTGTTTCTCCTTTCACAGAAGCACTTCTGGATGTTATGATATGTTGTCATATTAAATCAAACCATTTCTTGAATTTGTGATACAATCAAATATTAAATGGAACTGACTTTGAAGTAATTTCTTTGGTTCTGTTCCTGAGACGGTTTTCGTTTTCGTTTTATCGACTGTTATAAGTTCTTGTTCGGATCTTTAATGTTGTTTTTGTGGTCTCAGATGATGAAGATCTATGACAAACTGTGTGAGCTGAAGGGCTGCCACACTCTGACGGGTCGAGTGATCGAGCAGAAGATTCCCTACAGTGGAACACGCTACCCTGAGATCAACAAAAAGGTGCTTCTTTTGCTTCTGAACTCACTTTCCTCAAAGATTAGTTCTGTAGATTCTCATTACTCGAAATAGTGCTTCCTAATTTTCCCCACTCCTCTGTCCTCAAGCCTATGATAATAAAAGTTAGCCGTCTTGAAGGACATCTCGATTCTCTAATTGCTCTGCAAGGAATGAGGAGTGAGGATGCTTTCAGAGGTGCTATACATTGGGGTGTTATTTATCGAAGTTCTCCTCCCCCTTTTTTTTTCACAGTCTGTCACCAGTCTGAGCATCTTGCATTATTAATGTTATGAATTTCTGAAATGACTGAGCTCCAACAGCATAAGAGCACATCCCTTGAGCTCAGCTGAGTGATAAAGAATATTCCAACATTCAAAAGTTTTTCTTTGATTCCTCATTCTTGCATTGGACCAGAGATTGAGTGATTTGATTTATCAGTTTGTTTGATTTGTTCAGTGGTCAGTGATCACATGATTGAAACAGATGTTTGGTGGCAGAACCATTCTGTGAAGCTTTGATCAGCAATTAATTGTAAACTTAAAGGGATAGTTCACCCAAAAATGAAAATTCTTTCATTAATTACTCACCCTCATGTCGTTCCAAACCCGTAAGACTTTGTTTATCTTCAGAACTCTTTTTTTTTTTTTTTTTTTTTATGAAATCCAAAAGCTCTCTGACCCTCCATAGACAGCAACGCAAATACAATGTTCAAGACCTAGAAAGGTAGTAAGGACATCGTTAAAATTGTCAAATTGTGAATGTGACATCAGTGGTTCAAACCTTAATTTTATGGAGCTAGGAGAATACTTATTGTGCACAAACAAAACAAAAATAACGACTTTATTCAACAATTTATTTTCTTCCGTGTCAGTCTTCGATACACATGCGTGTCTATGGATGGTCAGAAAGCTCTTGGATTTCTTCAAAAATATCTTAATTTGTGTTCCAAAGATGAACAAAGGTCTTACGGGTTTGGAATGACATGAGGGCGAGTAATTAATGACAGAACTTTCATTTTGGGGTGAACTATAACTTTAAAATGAAATAGCATCAGAAATCACCAGGGAAAATCACCCATTTTGACATCTGATGTTTTCTTAAAATTAATCAAATTTTTTAAAAAATGGTTAAATGAAAAATACACCCTCAAAAAGGTAAAAAATTGCTCATTTAATGAAATCCAGGGGGCAAATATTAAGAAAATAATGAATACAAATATAATTTTCCTTTGCTTTCCTTTTCATCTTTACCGTTGTTTTCTCTTTGGTTTGTAGATTGAACGCTACATTAACAGTCCAGAAGCTCTTCACAATCCGCCAGACTACACAGATATCCTGAAGGTGGTTCAGCGCGCCAACGAACGCTATAAACTCATGCTCACCCGCAAACAGATGACACAAATCGCTCAAGAAGCCTTCAGAGAGACGGGCAACAAACTGCAGGAGAGACGGCATCTTGACATGGTCTACAACTTCGGCTCCCACCTCACCGACTCCTTCAAACCTAGTAATTCAGTTCAGTTACTCTCTAATTCAGCTAGAGAACATAATCGTCTTATGTTTTACACTCACCAACGATTTCTGCACATTTCTGGGTTGATGTAAACATGGATGGACTCCAGTAATGTTTAGTGACTGTAAGTTCAGCATGCGAGGTGAATTTTCTGTGTTTCCTTCAGCGTTAGACCCTGCACTCACTGATCCAGCACTAAATCACAAACTCCGCTCAAACAGAGACATGGCTCTCAACAGCCTGGAGGAGATGATCACCAAATATGCTAATAAACAAGAAGACATAGAGGTTGAGGAAACGAGGAAGAGACAAGAGAGAGACAGACAGAAAAAAGAGGTAAAAGAACAAAATATATTCTTATATATTGTTTGTTTTGTTCAATAATTAATTTCAGTATTTGGTCTTTCTCCAGTAGAATCTGAAATGTCTTCAGTTATAGAATCAATCTAAAATTTTAAATACTTAAAACATATTTAAATACATGTACAAAATATTGAAAATAATTGATTATATTTTATAGTAATCAAAATAAAAGAAAATAAAAAACTTGTTTTTTGATGCAAAGATACTGATGAAAGATATCATTTATAAGTAAGATATAGTGCTGGGCAACGATTAATCACATCCGAAATAAACGTTTTTGTGCACATAATATATGTGTGTGTACTGTGTATATTTATTATCTATATATAAATACACACATACATATATATATTTAAGAAAATGTTGTGTTTATATATTAAATATATTTGATAAATTATATCAATATATCCCCATCTACTTGATTGGCTCATATCTCTCTCTCCTCTCCACCTGTAGCTGGTGTGTGGTGAGCGCACTGGCGCCGTTGTCCTGTGGCTGCCGTCGCATCATCCATACGAGATAAATGGATGCTGCACACTGGTGGTGGTTGAGGAGTGACCACACACACACATGATTGTAAAGCGCTTTGGGTGCGATTACAACCATACACAATTAATCATTGCCCAGCGCTAGATATTTAAAAAAAAAAAAAAAAAAAAAAAAAAATGCCTCATTCATTCATTCATTCATTTATAATATAAATTATATGAATATAAATATATACATGTAAATACATGTACATATTTTCAAAATAAATGTTGTATGTGTGTATTTATATATACATATAAATATACACATACGCACACACACACAAACAAAACCTTTTATTTTGGATATTAATCATGATTAATCATTATATATATTTATTATTATATATATATATATTATTATATTCTATTTCAATTAATACATTAAATAATGTTTTAAAATATTTAAAACAATTATAATTAATTATAATACAAATAATAACTAATAAAATTAACTTGTTTCTTGATGTAAATAATGCAAATAATGCAATTAAGTAATATTACATAATGACTTTATTTAAAATTAAATAAATATTACAAATATATAACGTTTATTCCTATTTCTGCATTGTCCAAAATGAAGCCAGAATCTCCTTGAAACCATGAGCAGTCTTGAATCTGTTTGTCCTTCCGTCACATCTACAGGCACTTAATGGGCAGCAGAGTGACAGCAAAGAAAAAGAAAGGGAGGAACCGGAAGAAAAAGAAGAGGAGGAGGAAGATGAAGAAGAGGATGATTCCTCCGATCCTGACATTGAAGAGGAGATCCAAGCCAGTCAAGAACAAGCTGGTCCAGGTAAGAAGTGCATAAATCATCTTCATCTCCTTCCTTCATGTAGCTTTTCACTTTCCTGTCGGGAAAACCTATTTCTCCTTTGCTGACGTGTTTCAGATGATGATGAAGAGGACGCCGAAGAAGAGCAGTTAAACAACAGTGACAGTGATCAGCCGATGGATGAGAACTCTCCTCTGTCAATCAAATCATCGTCCAGGACACAGAGGAGGATCAGGGCGAGGACGACCAGCGGTCTCCGGCCAGCAGCACACATGAGACGGGATCTGTGGAAACAAACACAAACGGCAGACCTGCGAAACAAAGCCCTCCGTTCATAGAGACTTTGGATCCTATGCCTACCGACGAGACAGAACTTATTTCCTTGAATCACACTAAAAGCACCACTACCTGCACTGAGACTGTCTCCACCAATCAGGACACACCGTCAGCCCCTATGAGATCAGCCAACTGCAGTCCACTACCTCAAACAAGCCCTTTGCTGATCGACGAGATGGGCAACTACAAGAAGAGGAAACGATCCTCCACTGAAAAGCAAACTGCTGCCTACAATGGGAATTGCACACGGAACAGGTAAACCTGAATAAATCATGCAGACTTTCCATGGGAAGCTGTGTAATTAATAAATAACTATTAAATTAGGGCTGCTCGATTATGACAAAAATCATAATCACGATTATTTTGGTCAATATTGTAATCACGTTATTTAACACGATTATTATCGGGCCGTATAACCAAAAAAAAATGTTTTATGCAAATCTAAAGTATTCAGTTAACAGCCTACTATAGAAATTGAATAATCAAATGTAAAAGAAAACAGCTCTTCACTGTAAGAATTAACTTCCTTTGTTTCTTATTAAAGCTACAAAAGACCTTCTGTGAAGAGCAGTGAGTGATTTTGTCTTTGTCTTTTGTTGTTTGATTAATATTAAGCACAGTCGGCAGCAGAAATATAGCCCGCTGTCACTTTAAGAGCCGCACGGATCCAATTTACTGTTACACGCGTATTTTCAGTATCATCTGTTTACATTAATTTATTACATAACCGACGAGGGTTTACATGAATAATCAGTAGGCGCCGCATTTTGACACATTTTTGCGTGTATTTGACCGTTTAGTCGCATATGTTCAACTCAAGGATGACTTTACATGTCTGTGCTCTGCTCCGTCTCTGAGCGCATACACAAATATCCTCCTGAGGAACAGCGCATGTTCTCTTTTGCGCTTTTAAAAAAATTAATAAATCTAATCAACTTTAATAACTCAAGCACTTCCAATTTTGCAAAAGTCACGTCACATGATTTTACTGATTTACATGTGAAAATGGGCTTTTATGGAGGAGTGAAAGCGCACTGCTGGAAAGGGGACGGAATGGGGCGCCATAATCATTTTATCTCGATTATTGTATTTTCATAATCGTTGGAGGCCGAAATCGAAACTGAATTTCGATTAATGGCACAGCCCTATATTAAATTATAGGGATGTAACAGGATGCACCCTGAGCCGGTTGAAAATATGTGACAATTCAAGCCAGTTGAGATGTTAAATGAATCACGATACGTTTGGGGTGGGGGTTTATATGAACGTATCTCTGAGGGGAAATTATGACTCTCTTTAGAACAGTTTACATGGTATTTTCTTTTCATCTTGCTTCCTTGTAATGCATATTAAAGTAGTGTTTATCAGCAACCAAGGAAACACTATCGCTGCTGTTCCCTAAGCACCACCTGCTGTCAGAGAGTAAATTTGCATTCTCATTCAACCAGTGAACACATAGTTTAACAAAAAATATATTTTTCACCATTATTTTTTTATCATGATTGTGAATATTAAAGGGGTCATATAATGCCCATTTTCCACAAGTTGATATTATTCTTTAGGGTCTTAATGAAAAGTCTGTAACATAGTTTGGTTAATTTTTCATTGGTAGTGTAAAAAACACCTTTTTTTACCCTCTCAAAAACAGCTCTTGTCAGAGCAAGCGGTTTTGTGTCATTCTCCTTTAAATGTTAATGAGCTCTGCTGACTCCGCCCCCCCTCCCTCTATGAGGGACTGTTTACTTTAGCGCATTCATCTGAAACTTGCTAATTAGCACATTATTAGGAAAGGCGATTTGCAAAATTCATTTAAAAAAACCTTGTACTCACTTTTTCTGGAGGAGAAGCTGGATCACAAATGATTCGCGCGAACATAGACGCATTTAGGTAGTTCGAGGGCGAATTCCCTTCAAAAACAAACGTAATCCTCTACAGCTGCCCAGATGACGGGAGTAAATGATGACTGCTATGTTCATTATTACATCCAACAACAAAACACCTCAATCGCTTAGGAGTCATTCTTGTCTACATCTGCTCCGGCGGTGAAACAACTGACGACAGCTCAGGCGGGTCTAAGGTAAGACAGCAGTGCAGTCTGTGCTAAAACACTGCTGTCAATCAAACAATCGTGGGAGGGGCCTCCGATCTTGTGACGTCACAAGACGAACAGCTTGATTTGAGACAGGGGAAAACATATTAGGAGATTAAAAAAAAAACACTGGATGGATTTTTATCATTATAGGATGGTTGTGTACAGGCACTGCCAACACACATCTCAGTACAATCAACTTGTAAAAGTGGATATAGCATTATATGACCCCTTCAATCTATGAATACTTAACTATTTTCTTTGATGTTAGAAAATTAACTTCAACAAATGAATTTTTTCATGAATCACCCATTGTCAAGATTTCAATCTGGAGATCATGTCATTGTCAAGAATATCTACGGCTGCTGTGCTGTTCTGTGCTAGGACAGATGTCAAGATTTTCAGTGAATACTGATTTTCTCTTTTTGTGTTCTTCTGGAGGAAGACGTGACATCCATACAGGTTTGGAACGGCTTGCTTCATGCAGTTGTGTTTTTCTCTTTCTGTTTTTCTCAGTGATATTCCTCTGGATATGGGTGTGATCTGCTGTCCTGAGGACGGAGATTTATCCAGGACGAGGAGTTCGACTCGGGTCAGGGTCAGAAGCTCACGAGCCACTCCACCTCCTAAGAAAAATAAGGTGACTGTGCGTCTGTTTGCTTTAAAACTGCAGTAAATGCATTGGAATCTCTGCTGAATTGTTTTGCTTGTTGTTATTATTACACCATTCCTGTAGCAAAAATTCTGATTTTAATAGCTCAAATATTTTAGCATGATTTTATTCCATTGCAACTTTCTCAAGTCACCGCAGTAAATTCACTGCATTGTTTTCATTTTCATTAATCTAGTACTATATTGTTTATTAATATTTTGAATTAGTTTTTTATTTTAATTTTAGCTTACATTTTTAGTAGTTTTTTTTTTTATATGGATATTTAATTTTATAGTTATTTGCAGTTTAAGTTTTAGTACTTCAGCTTTACACAAATGTGAAATGTTGGCATGGAAATTTACTAAAATATTTACTGAAATTATGGAGGTAGATGAAACAAGCAAAAAAAAAAAAAAAAAAAGAAACAGACAGAGAAAAGTATGCTTTTGTTTGTTTGTTTTGTCCTAAAATCTTTTCTTTCTTTTTTTTAAACCCAACAACTAGAGGAATATTGCTGTGATTCAGTTTAGGGATCAAGTTTTATTGGTCTGCATCAGCTTTATGAATTTTCATTTCAGCTTTATATATCAGAAACACAACAAGGCTTGAAAATTTGTACTGAAAATGTAATAAAATGCATAAATATTAGATAATAAATTATGAAAATAATTATATTTATTAATAATACAAATGTTAGCATAACTATTCCATTACAACCCTCTCAGCCATCTTAATAAATTTGCCGCTGTTTTTTTTTTTTTTGGTATCATTAATACAGTATTGTAGTATTTATTAATAGAATTTAGTAAGATTTTTTTTTTTCATTTTAATTTTAGTTAAAATTGGTTTTATTAGTTGTTGTTGTTTTATGTCAGTTTCATTTTAATAGTTATTTTCAGTTTTAATAATTTTAATACTTCATCTTTAAACAAAAATGAGAAATGCTGGCTTGGTGACTTGCTGAAATATTTACTCAAAGGATTAGAAAGTAGTTTTTTTTAATTTGGTGTCAATTAATGTGTTTTTTTAAATAGTTTTAGTTACTGTGACTCAGCATTCCATACAGCAGGGGTGTCAAACTCAGTTCCTGGAGGGCCATGGCTTCAACCCTAATTAAACACCTGATCCTGCTAATCAAGTCCTTCAGGCTTATTTGAAAACTACATGGTTAGTGTGTTGGAGCAGCGTTGGAACTAAACTCTGCAGGGCTGCAGACGGCCTCCAGGAACTGAGTTTGACACCCCTGCCATACAGCATTATTGGCCCACTAAACAAAGTGCTAACTCCTGTCATTCATGTGTTCACAGGTGAACGTGGCGACTCAGTGCGACCCAGAGGAAGTGATCGTTCTGTCTGATTCAGATTGAGTTCTGCCGTCACAGGGTACTGAGCTGGCATCTCAGTCAGCGTCCTGCTCCGTTAGTGCCTGCCAGTGTGAACAGAGAACAAAAGTCTTTATTTTATTTTGGACTGGTTCAGTCAGGGTTTGAACCACTTGTACACAATGCCACGGTTTACTTTTTATACAAGGGAAAATGGCATGCCGTTATTCATTCAGGCTTTTTAGAGGTATTTTGGTATATTGCAAATGGGACTTGCCTCTAAACATTCTTACTCCGAGGGTTTATCTTGTATTGTATTTATGGTTTTAGTTTGAGGGTTTGGATGCAATCCTCATTTGTGCCAAGAGTCATGAGGGGAAGTGAACTTTCCCTCCTCAACTCAATAAATGCTCCCATTTTGTGTAGTGTTTGACTTACATGTTGATAACTTTGTATAGTGCACTGTGGATTTTTTCAGCAGAATTAATTTTCCACATAAGTTATGAGCTACTTTACATGCTCCAGTTTCCAAACATTGGAAGCTTTGTTTTCAGATTACATCTTAACGAAAGTTCACCCAAAAATAAAAATTCAGGCATTAATTTCACCTCCTTTTTTGTGTGTGCAATACATAAAAAAATCAATATATGGATTTAAAAGGACTTGAGAGTAAATATTGACAATGTTTATTTTTGGGTGAACTGTCTCTTTAACTGGCCTCAGGTGACTAAGCACAAGAGTTGTGTCCTCCTGCACTTGACGTTTGCTATCGAAATGATTTCTGTAAACTGCTGGTGATTGATCTATTAAATTGATCAAGTATTGTCATATTAAAAATTGTTTTTAATTACTCTGCTTAACTAATTGAGGATTTAATTGGCATGACAAAAGGACAAGGTGCATCAGAAGAATGGTAACCATATCAAGTCTGTTGCAAAAAGTTATACTTACATTTATATTAATAACCAAGTTGAATTATATGTGCAAAACTTGCCTTGAATGTTAAATTTGATTTTTCTAAGACTATATTTATTTATTCCACCAGACTGGTGGATAATACCTTTTTCTATAATAATAATAATTATTATTATTATTAAAATATACTTATATATAGGGATATTTTGCCCCCCAAAAAAACCTTTTGCTTTTTTTTTTTTCTTATGCAGAACAAAAAAGGTGAGAGTTTTTGGACTCCAACATTCAAAATATCTGTTTTTAGTGTGTGTGTGTGTAAGTTTGGAACAGTGTGAGAGTTGGGAAATAATGGCAGAATTTTCATTTTTGAGTGAATTATCACTTGAAAACAATTGGTGTAAACAGAAATATCCAAAAAGGAAAAAAAAACTTTTTAAAACTGAATATATAATAAGACAAGAATGAATCATAATTTGTGCACACATACTTTATTTCTCTTTCATTTGAAGATCTTGAATCTTGTGAAACCATTGACATATTCTGTCCACATCAGGAAAATGTTTAGTGTGCAACCGCCCGTCACATATTTAGTTCAGATTCACCACAACAGTTGTAGACAACAAATATTTTTTTATTTATCAGTACAAAATGCAGATCTCTAACCAGATTACTCATCAAGCAAGCACTGAATCATGCTTTTACCAACTGGTTATTTTTAAATTAGATTTCAAATGTTCTCTACTTCATTGTTCACACTTCAACTTTGCGCACTAATCTGAAATACACACAGGTTTGATATAAAAGTAATAAGAATGTGAGGATAAACAACAGATATGTGATTCCTTCCAGCTCACAATCTTCAGATCCCGGTTTTATTTATTGTAATATATTGAACAGTTGCACAAATGTTTGAGGTATATGGTTTCTGTGGTGCATGTGGTACAAGGCAACTACTGATCACTGCATTGACATTCAAACATCCACTCAGACGATTAAAACACAAGTCTTGATCGATCCCTATCAGGATCCATTAAATCATCTTCATATGTTTAAACGTTCTTGGCAGTTGCAGACGTTCACACTAATTTGGCATGTCATTTGCATACTTCATTCAAGCTTGTCATCCATTCTCAAATCAGGTCTCGGCCTTCATGGAAGGCAAACATGTAAACTATCACTACAGGTTCATTATAGGCTACATCTAAAATACTGCAGGAGTTCAGTAGTTGGATGCCAGGTGCTTGTGACATTTGACCAGTATTGAGGAGGATGCGATGTCCCCCTCAATGTTTATATTGGTTTTATGGGTAAAAGGGCATACTGTAAAGCCAAAATGCACTGAGTTGATTCATTTAGTGATCCAACTACCTACAAACCCTGCACTTCCCTGCCCTTCAAGCAGTAAAAGCCCGTTCACACCAAAAATTATAACTATATTAGCATCCACACCAAAGCACAATAATGTTCTGTTTATTATAAGCATGTTCTGTGGTTTTGTGCTTGAGCTCTTTAAAGTGGAATAGATTCTTATTGGCTGTCAATGTTTTTTTAATAATTTATCAGCTGAAAAAAATGCAGCCTCTATGCCTTCATTGATGTCGCTATTCTCACTGAATCTGAACGATTATTTAAGTTTTAAGGCCCGTTCACACCAAGAACTATAACAATATTTATATTAGCATCCACACCAAAGTACGATAAATTTCTGTTTATTGTAAGTGTGTGTTGCATTTTTTTGGTGTCTGTCACTTTAAATGCTTGAGCTCTTTAAGTAGGATTCTGGTGCTTTTATCATTCTGATTGGCTGTCAGTGCTTTTGGCTGACAGTGATATGAATTATATTAAGTCACTATGATTTTAGTTGTGATGTGGACTTTGCCATTCACTTAGAATGATTATTTAGAATTAGATTATTAAAACTTTAAGAGTTATTGTTACAACAATTTTGCGAACTTTATCGTGTTACATTTTTTGTGTGAACAGACCTTTATAGTTATCATATAATTTATGACCTTTTTGTAAACAAGCCTTCATAGTTATCGTTATAGTTATCGTTCTTTGTGTGAACAAACCTTTATAGTTATCTTTATAGTTATTTTTCTTTGTGTGAACGGACCTTTATAGTTAACTTTATAGTTATCAATTTCTTATGAATGAGCCTTTACAGTTAGTTATCGTCCTTTTTTTTGTGAACGAACCTTTATAGATATTCTAATAATTATCGTTGTTTATGTGAATGTACCTTTATAGTTATTGTTAAAGTTTTCATCCTTTTTGCGATGACCCTTTATTGTTATCATTATAGTTTTTGGTGTGAACAGACCTTTATAGTTATTGTTATAATTATTGTCCCTTTTTGCAAACAAACCTTTATCGTTTTCGTTATAGCTATCATCCTTTTTTGCAAACAAGCCTTGATAGTTATTGATACAGTTATTAACCTTTGTGTGAACGTGCCTTTATAGTTAACTTAATAGTTATAGACTTTTTTTGTGAACAAGCCTTTATAGTTATTGTAAAAGTTATCATTGTTTATGTGAATGTACCTTTATAGTTGTCTTTATAGTTATCGTTTTTTTAGTTTTTGGTGTGAACAGACCTTTTTAGTTATTGTTATAATTATCGCCCTTTTTTGCGAACAAAATATATATAGTTATCATCTTTTTTTGCAAATGAGCCTTAATAGTTATAGATATCCTTTGTGTGAATGTACTTTAATAGTTAGACTTTTTTGTGAATGAGTCTTTATAGTTATCGTTATTGTCCTTTTTGCAAACAAGTCTTAGTAGTTATCGTTATCATCCTTTTTGCAAATGAGCCTTCATAGTTATCATAGTTATCGTCCTTGTTGTGAACAGGCCATAAGACACCAAAGTGCAGAGGAAACTATATTCTTGTCTCTTATTTAAGAAAACAAGAAATTAAAACCTTTGAGAGCGAATATACTGTATATAGTTGAGTGACAGTACAATAAAACTTCACATCAAGAACGGACCAAATGAGTTACAGTAATGTACAGCTCTGTACAACATAATATAATAACAGAACGGCACTTTAGAGCAACAGTGAACGAATGTTCTGTGCTAGTGAGGCAGCTTGAATGTGATGGCGACTGTACCTTATTCCTGGCCGGGATACGGTTTTGACAGTCTCCATAGCAGCCTGGTTTTTAAGTAGATACATACGTGAGCTAGCAATGGGCACTTGGTCATTGGTATTATTTTCGAACACATATGGGACATCTTGTATGGTGCACTCACCGACATGAGGTAAAGAATCAGACAATTGTGCACATAGGGCCAGATTTACTATCAGCTTGTGCCAGCGCAAACCCTCATTTGGTGTTAAAAACTACTGTCAGGATTTACTAAACACACAGTGGGAAATTGGCACTGAAAAGGCGTGGACAGTTATTTTTGCGACTCACCTTATTGAATATGCATTTGTAGGAGTTTCCCTTTCCATTGGTAAATTTATGGGAGGAGAGTATTTAAATGAATCACGCAACGCGATTTACTAAGATTTACGCTCGTCAATTCTCTGGTATTTGTGGCATTATTTAATGCCCAAAAAACCATGCTTTAAAGCAGGTGGTAATTTGCGCTGCCCAGGTTAAAAAAAAGTACACTTCCATAATGTACTTAAAGTGCTCTATTTTCACACACTACTTTTATTCTTAATATACTAAAAATGATTATTTAGTACTTCTTAAGATCAACTAAGTGTACTCAACTGTGCTATTTTGACACCATGAACATGAACTAAAATGCGCTTTTAAAATATCACTGTATTTAAAAAATGTATTTAGTTACCACTTGTACTACCCTTGAGTGTACTAATGTATGAAAGATGGGTTCAAGTGTACTACAAGTGGTAACTAAATACATTTTTTAAATACAGAGATATTTTAAAAGCGCATTTTAGTTCATATTCATGGTGTCCCAAAATAACAAAGTTGAGTACACTTAAGAAGTACTAAAATATATTCTTTAGTATATTAAGTACAAAATTAGTGAAAATAGAGCACTTTAAGGACATTATGGAAGTGTACTTTTTTAACCTGGGTGCTCTTGGTAGATTGCGCTGGTCATTATGAAAAAGAGATGTTGAGATTTTCCCCTCCCATCTGTGCTTTTATGGAATTGCGTTCTAAACGCTAATTATCCCTGATTAGTAAATCTGGCCCATAGTCCCTTGAAACCGAAGACAAGTGTTCTGGTTTTATGGGACGGTGGTTTCTGAGGGAAACCTCTTATGTGACGCTGCTTTCGTCAACGTTACCCTCACAGACTTCTTCCACACACCCGCTACGATTGCCACCAATGCCCAAAACGCTAGATCCAAGGCCGTGCGGCCCACTTTGAGAACTGATTCCAAGAAGAGGCCCAGAAGCAGCCATGTTGAGACAAGAGACGCCATTGTTGCTCATGGAATGTTGCGGAGACAAAACGGGGATCCCGCTTCTGGCGCTAATGCTACCAACGCTAGTCTCGTTGGCTGACTGGAGCTTCATGTGATGTGGTGGAGAAATGACCGACCTTTCGGATCCCGCTCTTCCTTCGGCCCTGCTGCGCCTCTCGCAATGCGAGCGATGCCTCATGAAGCTGTCGCGCCACATGAACTTCTTCCCGCAGCCGTGGCAGTCGTAGGGTTTCAGACCGGTGTGGGTCTTCATGTGCTCCGTGAGGTGATGCTTCATCTTGAACTTCTTGGCGCAGACGGGGCAGTGGAAGGGCCGCAGGTCTAGGTGCATGTTAATGTGCCTATCCCGCATGCTCTTATGTGTGAACGTCTTCCCGCAGTGACACATGAAGACCTTGCCTGAACTTCCAGCCGCGCTGCCGTCTAATCCTTCCATCCCGCTCCCCAAAGCACCTTGGCCGGGTAAGTGGACCGCTCCGTGTTCGAGGCTTCCTTTTAGAGACACCCCTGACATGCCTCCTGCGAGCCCTAATGGAGATGTAGTCTCCAGGGCAGCTTGATTGTACAGGAGAATCTGGTTTCCCTGCATATCCAGAGGAAAGAGCTGAGCTCTGGCGGCCGTCGACTGAATCGAACCGAGCAGGGTGGACACGGTCCTGCTGGAGCATTGACTGGGGTTCTCAGGAGGGTGTTGAGAGGACGTCTGGTCCATCAAACCCCTCTCAAACTTGAGGTAGTCTTCTGAGGACTGGCAATAGTCAGCCTAGAGAAAAAACACATTTGAGTAATTGAGGATGGTAAGTTGTTGTTGGTGCATCTCGAGTATGAATTTTTTTTCAATATTATCATATTATCATATCATATTATCTTTGCATCTCTTATTCTAATCCAGTTTTATCTATGGGTATACTATAGTATCAATCACTGATTTGCTGAAATTATCTGTTCTGATGTTTTTTTTTCTTTACACTTTTGACAATATTTGATATACAAAACTATTTTGGCATTTGAATAAAAAGGCATTTAAAAATTCCTTATAATCCAATCACATGGATTATTTATCAATATATTAAAACAATGTGGCATTTTTTTAAATATATATGGCACAAGAACATTTTTAATCAGAACACTTAAAAAATGAAGTTTTGATGTTTTCGAAATATTTGGTTTCAAAATATGAAGCAGTGTATATTTAAAATGAAGACAAAAAGTCCTGGGGATTTTCTTGTTGTCAAACCTTGTGGAGCATGTTTATTTGTTAATGTGATGAACGTCACCAGTGGTTATTCTGCTTGGACACATGTGAATGTATTATGAACTGACTTCATACATGCTTTAAAAAATGACCTTGAGACCAAATCAATGTAAAATTGGCTCACAAAATGAAGTTGGTTCTACAACCCCAAATCAGAAAAAGTTGGGACAGTATGGAAAACGCAAATAAAAAAAGAAAGTAGTGATTTCTAAATTTACTTTGACTTGTATTTCATTGCAGACAATATGAACACAAAATATTTCATGTTTTGTCTGGTCAACTTCATGTCATTTTTAAATATACATCCTTTCCTGTCATTCAGACCTGCAACACATTCCAAAAAAAGTTGGGACAGCAATTTAGGGTAGTAATGAGGTAAATTGGTTAAATAATGATGATTTGAAACAGTTGATGTCAACAGGTGATTGTAATTATGATTTGTACAAAAGCAGCATCCAAGAAAGGTCTAGTCCTTTAGGAGCAAAGATGGGCCGAGGATCGCCAGTTTGCCAACAAATACGTGAGAAAATTATTGAAATGTTTAAAAACAATGTTCCTCAAAGAAAGATAGGAAGAGATTTGGATATTTCACCTTCAACAGTGCATAACATAATTAAAAGATTCAGGAATCTGGAGGAATTTCAGTGCGTAAAGGACAAGCAAGCCTAAGCTGAACAACCGTGATCTCCGATCCCTCAGGCACTGCATCAAGAATCGTCATTCATCTAGAAGCGATATCACCACATGGGCTCAGGACTACTTTGGCAAACCTTTGTCAAGTACCACAATACGTAGTTACATCCACAAATGCCAGTTAAAACTGTACTGTGCCAAAAGGAAGCCTATGTTAACAGTGTCCAGAAGCGCCGTCGACTTCTCTGGGCTCGGAGACATCTGGGATGGACCATCACCCAACGGAAACGTGTACTGTGGTCAGATGAATCAGTATTTCAGGTATTTTTTGGGAGGAATGGACGCCGTGTGCTCCGGACCAAAGAAGAAAAGGATCATCCAGACTGTTACCAGCAACAAGTCCAAAAGCCAGGGTCTGTCATGGTATGGGGTTGTCAGTGCCTTGGCAAAGGTAACTTGCACTTCTGTGATGGCACCATTAATGCTGAAAATTACATAGAGATTTTGGAGCACAACATGCTGCCTTCAAGAAGACATCTTTTACGTCCATGCATATTTCAACAAGACAATGCAAAACCACATTCTGCACACATTACAAAGTCCTGGCTGCGGAGGAAGAGTACGGGTACTTGATGGCCTGCCTGCAGTCCCGACCTGTCTCCAATAGACAATGTGTGGCGCATTTTGAAGCGCAAAATGCGACAACGAAGACCGTACTGTTGCCCACCTTAAGACTTGTTTGCAGGAAGAATGGGACAAATTACACCTGAAACACTTCATCACTTGGTGTCTTCAGTCCCTAAATGTCTTTTAAGTGTTGTGAAAAGGAATGGCAACATTACAAAGTGGTAAATGCTTTACTGTCCCAACTTTTTTTGGAATGTGTTGCAGGTCTGAATGACAGGAAAGGATGTATATTTACAAATGACATGAAGTTGACCAGACAAAACATGAAATATTTTGTGTTCATATTGTCTGCAATGAAATACAAGTCAAAGTAAATTTAGAAATCACTACTTTCTTTTTTTATTTGTGTTTTCCATACTGTCCCAACTTTTTCTGATTTGGGGTGTACAAAGCTCTACAATCTTTTGTTTACAGATACTACATGGTCTGATATTTTTATCTAATGCAATGAAATATTAGCAGTAGACATCTTTAATGTGTGACAAGTGTCCAAAAGTGATAAAGCTTAAAAAACCTTAAAAAATATTACTTTATATATATTCGAATGAGGGTGATTCTTCTGTTAGGAAACCTAAGACAAGGATTTCATTCACTCACAAAACCCTTTTCTTAAGTAATTTTCCAGTTAAAATATATAAAAATCCTTGACACAAAATAAATATACATGAGAAGCAACACTGCATAAGATATTAAGACTTTTTTAGAGAATATACCGTAATCTTTATTTAATACCGGTAATCTATATTACACAAGTGTAATTGGCCTTACTGCACTGGCACACTTCTTCACTTGTTTTAAGTTTAAACGAGGTCAAAACAAGTAAAAAAATCCACCAATGCATTTATATTTTAACTAGTCATTTTTCCAACTTAATTGGACAAATAAAAAGCGTATTAAAGTAATTGGCATGTAAAATAATATATTTTTTTAATATAGATAAAATGGTACCCAATATATTGATAATAATATATTATTTAAGTTAATGCAAAACTACTGACCTGTGCCTCCATCTCAGCTTCTTCTCTGAGTCCAGAGAGGGTCCTAACGTTTGATATGTTAAATGTCCCTGTCCCTCTCTCTGACTATCTCCATCTCTCGTTCCTCTTCATCGTCTCCTCCCTCCTCTCCTCCTGACACCACGATCAGGTCGTCGTCTCTCGCGTGCTCCGTCTTCACCACCACCCACTGTTTTCTCGGCATGATGCTCGGCTGACTGTAAGACGGCCGCTTCTGAGGTGGAGAAGAGTCTCCATCTTGATACGAAGAAACTCCAAAACTGTCGCTCACCCCAACCTCTTGATCAGAGACGGAGGTCGCGACCTTTCGCTTGCCTCCCCTGATCTCTTTTCCTGGGAAACAAGAGCTCGTCGTCGTCTTCTTCGTCGTCTTCGATCATGAAGCCTTCCTCTCCGCCGGAGGGCATGCAGTAGGTCGGGGTGGAGTGAACGGCACCTTCTCCCACTGCTCCAGTGGTCACCATCGTCCCGCCGAAGTGTGCGTCTCTAGGACTGAAGTAATTGGTGCTGCTCGGGGACTGGCTCTCGCTGAAGGACGGTCGACTGGGAGGTTGAGGAATCGAAGGTGTGTCTCCTCCGTCCGCTGGGGCGACCCTGTTGGCGCCGCACCGCTCTGCCCTGCGCTCTCCTTGTCTCTGGATCCCTGAGCTCCACTGGAACCTCCCCTGCCCTCTTTGAGAAGCTCAGTACATTTGTCCACAATGTGCCACATTTGAAGCACACTGCCAACGGTGAGGTAGTTAACGATGTCTTCGCGAAGCATTCGCAGCTGGCCAGTGTACGCGCAACTGAGGACGCTCTCAAACGCCAGGGGGTCCATGACGGCCGGGATGGAGACAGTGGACATGTTCTTCAGCAGCACCTGGAACGCAGAAACAAAGACTGTGATGTGGCTAATAAACACTGCATAGATGAATCTGATAGAAACTGGTATGGCTTTTTAAGAATTACTTAATAATATAGATTGTGAAGGAAAATTGTTCTGTGAAATGTCACAGAACTTGGCACCTGGAAGCTGTCAGCATATTGTCTAACAAGATTTTGTACTTATCTAATATAACTATATTGCAGTTCCAGTGTGTTGTAATATTTGTATAGCTTTAAATACATTTTTCAGAATTTAAATAATAGCACTCATAGTGACACATAATATAGATTTATATTAGATTGATTGATAGATATTAAAATAAAATAAACATTTACTGCAATAAAATAAAATATTAAAAAACATTTTTTCAGCTAGTTGCTGAAAGTTTTGTATAGCTTAAGTATAATAACTAAAACTGAAAAATAACTACTAAATTATTAAATAACTATTACCGATTACTTTAAAATTAAAACGAAATATTAAACAATTATTCAAAACAATAAAAATATGGAATAGATATCAGTTATACTAAAACATATTTTTCAAATAATATTTTATTATTATATATTTTATTACACATAATAATGATTTTATTTCTTTCATACATAGTCTATGCAACTTGTTCAAAGAATTTGATTTCCATTTTTAGGCTTTTCTCAGTAAATACTTACATATGCAATTAGTTTTATTAAATGATCGGAATATCATGTACTTAATTTGACTTAAATACTAGCTTATTATATATTTAATTACACATTTATTGTTCTATTTATTTCTTCCATATATAGTCCATGCAACACACCTTCTTGTGTTCAAAGATAATTTAAATTATCTTGATTTTTTTAGGCTTTTCTCAGTAAATATTCACATATGCAATTAATTTTTATTAATTAATCAGAATATCATGTCATTCATTTGATTTAAATATTATAGCTCTAACATAAATATAAATGTATGGTCAATACAGATATTATTTAAATATCTTCAGTCTCTTTCAGTCTTAATCAACAACTAAAGTAAGAATTTCCTAATAGGAAATCACTTATCAGACCTACAGTAGCAACAGTAAGCAAGGGCATGAGGCCATGTAGAATCGGAGTGATCTACAATACATGTTTCAAGAGATCTTTTACACCATCTAGGCTTCAAGGTAAATATGTACCTGGTCATGGAAGTAAGGTGACGATGCAGCCAGCACACACCGATGGGCCTTGAACACCTGGCCCTGAACGTGGATGGAGAGGTCACAGAGATGGCCTTCTTCACGCTGCCGATTCAGGCTGTCCAGCACTGAGGTCTGCACACTGGGGAAACACACCTGCACCACTGAACCAGTGGCTGAACCCGCGGAGTCACCATAGCCTTGGTCCGCCGTGGCCGACTGCATTCCTGCAAGGGAAGAGCATCATAAAATAAATGATAAATTTCAGTGCAAACTTAATGTTTGTCCCAATTGCTTATGCACTATTCTTATGCACTTTTATGCACCGTTTTTAGCATAAATAATGTGATTGTTGTGTTCCCACTGAAAATTCCAAAAATAAAAGATGCACTTCAAATGCCTGGATGATGCACTTAATTAACCGAAAAAATGAAGTGTAAAATGTTGGGACACTTCATGCAATTAATTGTTGCAGCTTTAATTACATACTGGAAGAGGAGGAGCTATCAGACTCTGATGCTGGATGACAAAATAACCTTATATAAGTCATACACTAGACAGTTGATACATAGTGCACAGAATAAATATGTACACTACGTTCAGCGAAGCGACATAACTAACACTGGTAGGTCACATTATAGTAACAACATGGTGGATATAGCATGTCCAAATTTCATTCACACCACCCATATTCATAATAAACAAAACGTAATTTTTTTAACGGTCACAAAGTAAGTACCTACTCCAAGCCAAGTACACAGATAGTGTACCAATAGTGTATAGTGCATAATTTGGGACACAACTTCACATTACAAAGGCTACTTTCACACAGCAACAGAATATGGTTGTTAGTCCTGTTTTATTAAATTGCTGAATACACATTCACACACAGTTCGGTTATAAACCGGAGTGACAACAGAATTAATCTCATTTGCATAAAAATGAAATTTACTTTGAAAATGAATGACTTTCAGCCACTTTCACATGAAAAAAAATGTTAAGATATGCTATATATTTAATAAATATTACATAAACATATTTTAGATAAGTAGATAAACAAACAGCTGCTAAAAATAAGTGTTTTGATTATCCTCATAACATAATACAACATTAATTTCGATCAAATATTCTTTCTTTCTCTTTGAACCCAGTAAATGCTATTGCAGGTTCAAAGAACAAGGGGCATTGACCAGACACTGCATGAACACTTTATTTATTCACTTTATTGGCGTGTTAAGTAGTCTTTCCATTGTCTAATAATAACATATATCACAAATATAGTTTCCTCAGACCCTGTTATAATGCCTCGGTGTGAATATTTCGCTATCCATTAAAGTCGCATTGGTGTTTGGTCAACAGTCTGTGGCTGACAGCGTGTATTAAAATAATATTCGCCACGTATGAACTCTCAGAGCCGCGTTTAAAAGAGCTCACGTCTGAAATCAGGCTCTTATTTACATTAACCAGCCGCTGCGAAACCATCCGTGTGGCCTTAAGAGCACGGAAGCGGATCGTATCATATATCAGACTCTTTTTATCAAGCAAGATATCTTACCGATTTAAATATGTCCGTCAGGCACTCAAAAGAGGGGTTTTCATTATGATAGATCGACGTTTCCCACCGGTCGGGAATGCCGAGGGTAATGGTGGACCGACATCGGGTCTGGAGTCTGGGTTTGCCTTTAAGAAATCCCAGACAGCTGCTCTAGACTCGGCCGACTAAAAAGGGAAGCAAACACTGGATCCTATTCTCAATTGTCATGGCAACAAGTGCTGTTTTAGAGTATTAGAAACCATAGAAATTATAACCATCTTATTAAAATGGTTACCACTGCTCCAGCCTTCAACAACAACATCAGAGCAGTTAGCTATGCTTCATCTAAAACTATTTCCCTTCGTTATTTTATTCTGATGGGTTTAAAATAAATAAATTAAATTGGTAATTGTAATGTTTAAGCTTAAAAAAAATTCTAACGAAAAATAAAACCAATCCTTAAAATTATGGACCAAGGATTCATATTTTATACTGGAAGAGGACATTTGTGCACTGATTTGGTCCTCATAGGAATTACATGTTTAATGATAATCAGGGTTTCTGCAGGATTTTTAAGATCAAATTTAAAACTTTTTAAGACCTCCACAAATAAAATTAATACCATATGAGCGGGGCAGGGCAATGTCTATAGTACCATATTAAACTGTAAAATGACTGTCAAAAGCATAATTTACAATTCATATACAAGTTTTCACAAAAACTAAAAGTTTTATAAAATGATAAACTTTACATTTCAGCCTTTAAACCATTTTTAAGAAAATGGATAAGTCAAAAGTATTAATTATATTGATTTTAGCAATTATTATCAATAAATTATTATTATAAATTAAATAACATGAATTAGGGGTGTGCGAAATTGACAAAACAATATATCTTGATATTTTCTGGGATTTTATCGATAACGATAGTTAGACGATATTTGCTGAGTGTGTTATTGTGCTGATATCTAAAAGATTACCGTTGACAGCTGACTCCTGAATTTTTTTGATATTCTTCATATTCTGTGTGTGTGGTCAGTTCACAGCAGTGATAGAAATTATTTTCTTTCAACAATAAGTTTTATGGGCATTTTTACCTTTAAGCCATTTTTTCTAAAAGTGTGCATCATCTTTTGAGTCAAATTCTTGCATTTGGGCTGTTACCAAGCAGATGAAATCAGTATCAACAAAATGTATATTTGCAATGCATATGAAGTGGCATTTAGATGTATTTACACACTGTTTAATGCAGCTCGGAGGGACACAGAATGCTAACATGCAGTTACAAATGCATAAATAATGTTTTGATATTTGAAACATAAAACGGTTGAAAACTGATGTTTGAAATTATTTTTAAAAAATGAAGATACTTTATATGTGAAATTAAAACAGACAATAGGTGGCAGTATGTCAGTGTTAATAAGTGAGTCATTGCGACTGAACCGAATCATTTAAACGGTTGATTCATTCAGGAACGAATCACTGTCATGTTGCTCAGAGACACAAAACAGTGCTGTGGCTGTGTTTGGAATTATTTTTGTTGGAGAAATAGAGCAAAAGCAGGAAATATGGTGTCTAAAACGTAAGTCTCTTAATATTAACTTATTGTTTATTGAACTGTTGCATAAAATCAAAATCACACTTGTAATCATGCTGACTTTTGGAGAAAAGATGGCACTCTTCGCGTTATTATTAACTGTATATGAAATGATATACCGTAAATATAGGCTATACATTTTCTGCCCCCATATCTTAAATTATGTGATCATTCTAAATGTATTTTAATAGACTGAATCGTGCAGTGAAACTCATACGCACTAGTTTAACCTGTTAACTGATTCATTCTCTGCCAGCAGGTGTCGCGTTTGGATGAAATATAAGTTTTCCCGGTAAAGACAGAACACTTTAAACGTGCTAAACGTCATGTTTATTTAATGAAATCATAGCATTTTGAAGTTTAATCGTCACATTCAGCCATATCGCAATTCTGGTCTTTCCGTCTCCAAATTTAAGACCTCTTGAAATCATAAGACTTTCTTGTACAATTTAAGACTTTTAAGGCCTTAAATTTGATACAATTAAATTTAAGACTAAGTCTTTTTAAGACCCCGCGGACACCCTGGCTAATATTTACAACATTTGACCAGTAACAAAGGATTATTAATTTAATTATATTATGGGTTTAATTACCATGGGATATCTTCTAAACATTTAAAGATGCTTTCAGTGTTTGTTCAATTTTATTTCTTATGAGAACAGTAGCAAAGTTCAAGTTACCTCAGTTTTATTGAAGTATTTTGACAAACTGATTACCATGATAACTTGTTTGCAACAGAAACAATTCTCATTCGCATTTCCATAAAACTACAAACTATATCCACAAGAACAAAATAGTCCAAACTTTGTCCACTTGGCATCATAATGAGGCTCGTCACTGCATTACATGCCAAAATAGAAATTTTATTGATCCCCTTCCAAGATGCAGTGAAATATGCATTTGGTGGTTGTTAAAACATTAATAAAAATTGTTTGCTAGTAAGATAGAACATTAAAAATGCATCATAGAAATATAAAAATATACCAAAGACAGGAGAGATGAGAATAAAAGAAATTCAGATTTTAAAAAAAAAAAGTTCATAACTTTTTTTTTTTTTAATGACCACAGTGGAAATGCCAGCTGAACTACTTCCGATTAGCTGAGGCTGTTCCGATGATACAGTCGTTCACCTGCAACACAGTAGATGTGAGTTATAGATTAGGAGACTTTCATAAAATAAAAACATTGATGTGATCACATGAGATCACTCACCTTGCTGGCAAAGCGCAGAGAACATAGCGACTCACTGAAGCTCTCTTCCTCAGGTGATATATTCACAAACATCAAACTGTCCAGAGGAAAAGAAATGAGTCACATGTTCCTTAAAATCACAAGAACTATATTCTGCAAAGCCCTAAAAGAAAATATCATCTCAGGCTATAAAACAAACATGTACTTGAGCATTATACTTACGTTTTGCTGTTGCCTCCGAGGCAGTTCTGGAGGAGGTACGTGAGCTTTGAGTTACGGTAGGGAATAAAGTTCTCCTGTAGATGTTCAGAAGGAAAATGAATGTGAGAAATCATTATAGCACAGCAAATCATATAACTGAAGACAACATTTATAGCTCACTACTTATAATGCACCAAGAAATCTAGAAGACTAATTTTGGTTTTGAAAATAAACTATGATATTGAGAGTATTATATTCTCCAATAACTCAGAATTGGTTTCACATAGTTAGCTAAAAACATACCTTGTTGGCCAAAGCGGCGATCACAATTCCCAGGTTGGTGAGGGAAGAGTTGATGGCGGTCATCTCCTTGAATCGCTCTCCTTGAGACTGACTCTTCTGCACTCTCTCACTACCGGCCAAATCCACCAGACACAGCACGGCTGAAACGCAATCAATAACAATCAATCATACAATTAAAGTCAGGCATCAAATATAACTATGGACAAACTCAATATGAAGACTAGGGCTGTGAAAATGGCTGAAAAACTAAATTGGAATTTTGCACTTAAATATGATCAATATTCGAATTTAAAAGGCAATTTTAATTAGAGGGGAAAAAGATTGTCTTCTAAAAATCAAGTCAGAAATCTTGGGGTGATTCTGGAGACAGACCTTAGTTTTAGTAGTCATGTCAAAGCAGTAACTAAATCAGCATACTATCATCTCAAAAACATTGCAAGAATTAGATGTTTTGTTTCCAATCACGACTTGGAGAAACTTGTTCATGCCTTTATCACCAGCAGGGTGGATTATTGTAATGATCTCCTCACCGGCCTTCCAAAGAAGACCATTAGACAGCTGCAGCTCATCCAGAACGCTGCTGCCAGGATTCTGACTAGAACCAGAAAATCTGAGCATATCACACCAGTCCTCAGGTCCATACACTGGCTTCCAGTTACATTTAGGATTGATTTTAAAGTACTTTTACTCGTTTAGAAGTCACTCAATGGCCTAGGACCTAAATACATTGCAGATATGCTCACTGAATATAAACCTAACAGACCACTCAGATCATTAGGATCGAGTCAGTTAGAAATACCAAGGGTTTACACAAAACAAGGGGAGTCTGAATAGCTAAACGCCTATTATGCCGCCCGCAGCTGGAACCAGCTTCCAGAAGAGATCAGATGTGCTAAAACATTAGCCACATTTAAATCCAGTCTCAAAACTCATCTGTTTAGCTGTGCATTTGTTGAATGAACACTGTGCTACGTCCGAACTGACTGCACTGTATTTTATGTATAATCATTTTCTATTTAACTGTTTTAAATTTAATTTTAAATCAATTTCTATATCACTTTAAAATTCCTTGTTTTTATTATTTTTAATTCCTTGTTTTTATTGCTGTAAATGACTATTTCACTTTCTTTTATGTAAAGCACTTTGAATTACCACAGTGTATGAAATGTGCTATATAAATAAACTTGCCTTGCCTTCTATCTTGAGGCCACAAGAGGGCGCACTGAGCAAAATATTATTAATGCACCTTTATAAAATAAAAAAATAACATGACTATCTGTGAGAAAAGTGCATAATGTTTATAAATAAAATATAATTAAGTTACTTAATTAGCCTATGAACAAAACAGCGTCATGCATGCATAGTTTAATACAAAGGGACGAAAGCAAATCGCAGAGTACTTTTTCATTTAAAAACATGAGATGCAGTGGGAAGGGAAAAAGACCGCCATAAAGTCTTGAGACATGTTTTTAAAAAGTTGAATTAGTTTTACATGCCTTTCTGAACATGCGGCTCTTGTGCTAGACGCGAGTGCAACGGTGATAGATGTCCCTCTAGAACAGTGGTTTTCAAACAGGTCCTGTGAGCACCCCCAACAATGCATTTTCTGTGTCTCCCTCATCCATCACTCTTGATTCAACTCATCAGTTCATTAGTAGAGACAGCAAGACCTGAAATGGGTGTGTCAGATATGAGAGACCTACAAAATTGTGCAGTGTCGGGGGTGCTCGCAGGACTGGTTTGAAAACCACTCCTCTAGAAGATGCGCAAAATATGCATTCTGTCTGAACGGCTTGGTTTCAGTTTTGACGTAAACAACGTCAAAACGGAAAGCCTCCGCAATGATGTTCTCTTTTTGAATTCAACTGGATAGGCTAACAAAAACATTAAAAAGCAACGGCACTTACATCATCGCATTTCGTGCACCACCGATAAGGCTGCCTGGCTCACATAAAATTAGAATGCAACGTTTTTGCATTCGAATGCGGATTTTTATTTTAAGTTCAACGAATATTCGAAATGCAAATTGACAGCCCTAATTAAGACTACTCTTAATTGGACCTCCATCCCCTTTATGAAGTGCAGTTTATCTATTAAATCAAGGAATTCTGTGACTCTTACACTTGCACTTGGTGTCTCGATCAGAGTTCTGCCCCTCTATGTCTAGCTGGAACACAGAGTGAGAACGTGAAGAGTGATCGTTCATGCCTGTGCGGGCTGTGGACCGGTTCTGGTTTGCCAGCATGATCAAGTTGTGCACCTGAGACATGAGGAAAGAAAGAAACACATTAATAAACTACACACTCATGTGTGAACAGATCAAATACAACACAGATTACTGTGAATTTCAAAGTAGTCTTATCTTAATATCACTGTGCGATAATGTGATATATAAATGAGCAGTACCTCATCTTCATTGTTGACCTTTTGGTAAGTCAGGTTGGTAACTGTGATCTCATTGTTGGAGACCTTCCTGATCTCATGCTCCGGTCTCTTGTTTGGTTTTCCCGTGTAGAGAAGATCTCGAAGAGTCTCATTGTAGATCTCCACAAAGCTGGCTGTGAAGGTGTACTAAAAATACCAACACAGAAACAGTCTATTCATAAACAAACCATGAGGCGGCCACAAACAATACCACTCAGTGTATGCCCTGGAGAAAAAATAAATAAATAAATAAAAAATAACTTCTATGTCTCCCTTACCTGCCACCCTTGCTCTTGGAGTGCTTTGGCAGACTTGAAGATCTGCTGGACAGCACGTGGAATGACTCCCCACAAGTCCTCCAGATCAGCCCCCTCCATAGTAAAGGTCTTCCCGCTGCCGGTTTGGCCATAAGCAAAGCAACAAACGTTGTACCCATCCAGAGCAGACTGTACCAGCAGGGAGATCTCTTCGAAAACCTCACGCTGAGAGTCACTCGGCCCGAACACACGGTCGAAGCTGAAGTTATAGCTCTTCTGAGTGTCAGCGGTGCGCCCTGTGTGCGACTGAGGAAGAGAAGAGGGAATTTGAAAGCCTGTTGGTCACATTCTTTAGGTTATACCATTTAGTCTCAGCCTCAGATTTATCGGTTGCATGCTGGTATGTTATTGTAGAGACCTCAACTTCACAGTTACATGCCCTAAACATCAACTGTGATTGGCTGCTTTACATGTCAGTCAGTCCGTCAGTCAGTCTCAGGCGCTCCTTGGACAATGAAAGCTGTGATTAGGTCCAGGCCTTCTGTCCTCAGTCTGGCTACACAAGACAATACCAAACTTAACATCCATAAGACCAGAAGCATGATGGGAAGCATTTACCTCTTCCGTTTTGGCAAGTGTAAGAGCCTTGTTGTCATGGGCCGGCAGCTGGATGTGCAGAATATCAGACTGATTGCCAGTCAACAGTGGGCGGACCCTACAAAACACTCGGATGTTGCCCTAAAAAGAGGGTATGGATTAATTAATGCATATTTGAACAAATGACTGAATACAAATACATAAGAGGGATTTTGGACAATCTCACTTTAAGAAAAGTTACCCAACATAACGTGACAAACAGATTCCAAGCAACCAACAGACTGCATTATTGCTCGATTTGGTCATAAATGGTTATGATTTATCACTTCATGGTGTCACACGATAAAACAATATAGCTTTATATTCTCCAAACAAATCTATGAAAGCTCACTTTGAGCTCTTGAATAGTGTTGTGGAGCTTCCTTCGCTCCATTTCTCCAAGGTGGAGCTCTTCTCTTTGACGGCCCACTGTCTCCTCAAGGTTCCTGACCAGTTCTTGGCTCTCCTTCAAACTGTCCTGACACTGCCTCAGTGTAGAGGTCTGAATGGCGAGCTGAGTCTGAGAAAGACACAGGAAGAGTTTGACAGAATCAGATTACACAAAACAGATGTTAATTAAAGGTGTAAATGTGGCTGTATGAATGTTCACCTGTATTTTGCGGAGTTCAGACTCCAAGTGATCCCTGAGTCCTTCCAAAACCTTATGCTCCTCGCTTAGCTTGTTGAGGTCTTTCTTAAGACCATCTCTCTCCGTAGAGGTTAGCGCCAGGTCATCTTTCACAGTAGCCAGATTTTCCAGCTCCTCTTCACAATCCCTACAACAGAATCAGGAATATTCTCAGACAAATAAATAAAAGACCACCAGGTTCTGATTCATTATGGAGTTATTTTTAACATGCCTACCTGAGACGCTTTTTGAGACCTTTGTTCTCGTCTTCGATTTCAGCCTTATGCTTTTGGGCTTTGGTTATAGAGTCCTTCAGATGATCATTTTCCAGATTTACCGATTTTATTTTACTCTGGTAATTATGGACTTTGCTCTCCATGTCACTCACTTTGCCCTTCAGGTCCCATCCTGGCCTCCGTGACAAACCTAAACCTGCAGCTGCTGAAAGTGGATAAATTAGCCATAAGTCATCTATTTTATTATAGTGTATCATATTACTTGTAGACCAAAATGTTTGACCCACATATGCATGTATGTTTTACCTTTAGGTACTGCTGCAACAGGTTTTCTCTGGTCACCTTGATGCAAAGACAAAGTTGATGTTAAGTTGGCATATTTTGCATTTACTGTGGTTATAATATTGATGGTATTCATTGATATTTGCAGATTGAATATTTACAGATAAATAAATAAAATATTTTAACCCACAGTTTGTGCTAATGACCTGATTTTAGTAGTGTTAAGTGAGATTTTGTGTGTTTATGATCAGTTAAAGCATGTGTTTTGCAATACCTCTTGCAGGGGCAATGGCCACTGTTGCGGCTCCAGTTGGACGAAGAGCTTTGACTGGAAAAGAAAAGAGACAACATGAAGACCCCATTTGCTAAGTCAAATGGCCCCAAAAACCTAAACCGAGATGTTAAATTTCAGTATAACTTACCAGGAGCTTTGACAGCCACAGGGCGTCTTGGGGGCACAACACTAGCCGCAGGTCTGAACCTCTGAGGCGGTTCTGTATCTACCTTGCGCATTTTCTTCTGGAGAAAAGTGGGATGATTTTCCATTAAATATATTTAAATAATCCAAAGATGAAAATTTGTGATAAAAGCATAAGGAAAGGAAATCTGAACAGACTAAAAACACACCTGCGCAGGCTGCTGTTGCTCCCCGTCCATACTGTTGGTGTGAGCCCGTTTCCCAGACATAACAGGGAGACGGGACGATGTATTCTGCAGAGGAACCAAGAGAAAAACATGAACAGACTTTCAAAAGGTAGACATGACTGTAGAGCTAATGAGAGATGTGCAATCCAAAACAAAGCAGTTGTAGTTTAAGAACAATGCATTCAGCACTCAAACTAAATCACTGATACGGTGCATAACATTTTGTACTGTACAGCAATAACAAGTAGCTTGGGCTGCATATTATGCATGCTTGCAAGTGAATATTAATTTGTTTGTTTGAAAACATCTTTTCCTCATCGTCTTGGCCTTTCGTCCACATAGAGATGGCGTTTTTGTCAAGGAAAACTGAGCTTTTTGAAAACAGTTTTCGCGTTGTAGTGTGAACAGTTTAAAACGGAGGTATTTGAAAACAAAACATGTTTAGTCATGTGATGCACATTGTACCAATAGATATATACAGTGGTAAAAATTATTAGAACACTAGTATTTTCACCGGCTAAAAATGGTTTGCTGTACATTTCCAAACATTCATTTTGCCATTAATTGTAATAATCCAGTGAGATTTTTGTCTGACAACAGCCAGAGCTCCACACAGAGATCTGATCATCATCCGGTCTGTCTGGAATGACATGAAGAAACAGAACAAACTGAGACTAAATCCAGAAGAACTGTGGCAACGTCTCCAAGAACCTACCTGCAAAGCTACCTGAAAAACTATGAGCAAGTGCACCGAGGGCAAAAGCTGCTTTAAACGCAAAGGATTGTCACAACAAATGTTGATTTCATTTAGTTAACAAAAGTTAATTGATAAAGAAAATCTATTTATGATTACAATTATTTTTGACAGCATCCTCATTTTACAGCATGTTTACACAAGTGCCTAAAACTTTTAACAGTCCTGTATCTTTGCCACAGTTCTTCTGGATTTAGTTTCAGTTTGTTCTGTTTCTTCATGTCATTCCAGACAGACTGGATGATGATCAGATCTCTGTGTGGAGCTCCGGCTGTTATAAGACAAAAATCTCTCTGCATTATTACAAGTAATGGCAAAATGAATGTTTGCAAATGTAAACTGATATTTCCTGCGGACACACTACAGCAAAATATAGAAATAACTGACTTAAAACCATTTGTAGCTGCTGGAAATACTAGTGTTCTATTAATTTTGGCCACCACTGTATGTTTATATTGGTATTGAGCCTGTTATACTATTCATGATGTTACACTGTACACTCTTCATATTACAGTATTGCAAAGATGACAGGACTTTTACTCACAATAGTAACGTTAGTCCTGAGACAAAACATGAGGGCAGTTGCGTTTTAGATCAAACATACAACATTAATCGATCTGGACGCGTCAGTGAATAATGAGACATTAGAATCGCATGTCTATTTTGTCTGTTTCATCTCAGTGAGCTTTTATAAGGTTTTACACCTGCACAGTAAGGCGAATTTAACGTTTTCCGACGTTTCATTGTGGATGAGAAACTTGGAAAACGCTTGAAAACGCTAACGTTAGCCTGGACGGAAAGGAAAACGCCGTTTTCAAATGTAACGTTACGTTAAGTTATCAGGATTAATATAGAAGTAGCCTTTATCTCCAATGCATTTCCAACTGTTTATAACCTTACCTCTTTGTTCATGGATCCTGTGTAATTCTTCTTTAAGTAAGTCCGAAAAAACACAACATAAAAAAAAAGTTAGTTAACGTCATTTAGTCAAATAACTTTGCCCATCAAGCGTATATTTAAATTAATAAACTGAAAATGACCAATAAACACATGTAAGTTAACGTGTATTAACGAAAACAAACAGTTGCTGAAATATATCGCGGCTTAGCCGACGTCATTCACGTAACGTTAACTTTACAAAACAAACGTACAAATCCATACAATAAGCTTTAACTTAACATCAAGAAATAAAGCATAGCTTATCATACTTACAGTTGATGTATATAAATAAACACATAACAACAAACCTTTTATACAAAGAACTGAGAATTGCAGAAAAACACCCCCCTGCGCAAAAATCTCTCACAGCCGTTTGATTTCAAATTGAAATTCTGCTTGTTGTCGCTTTACCCGCTGATCTCTCATTGGTCGGATCGGAACCAATCAATACAAAGCATTCAAAAACTCCCGCCCCTAATGGGCGGAGAAACAGGTCATTTGGCACCAAACCACTAAAGTCCAGTCTGTCAGCGAGACAGTTTTCAGATTTTTTTATTTTATTTAGCACATAACATTCATAGGGGATACATACAACAGATATATTGTTTAAAAGAACAATATGTGGCTCAAGTTAGTGCAAAGCAATAAGATACATACATAACCAGAATACAACACAGTAATATTCTACTAAAATAATCAGGCCAAAAAATAATAAATACATAAATAATAAATAAAAAGAAAAAATACTAAAGATAAGAAATAATATTGATTAAAAACTTAAACATCTAAAAATAATAATAATAATAAATAAATTCAAGTAAAATAAATAATTACACATGAAAATGTCAACTTCAATGAATAACCGGGAGGTAACCCTTACATTGAAGTCATTCTTTTTTCATCAATATGGTTGTTTTAGCAGCTTTCTTATTAAGTGATGAGCAAAGAGATTAATTTTCAGATTTTCATGGTCAAAAATGATTTTGTAAATGTGCTGAGAGCTTTATAGACATATAGATATATATCACAGAAAAGCATAGACACGTTTTGTTTTCCATAACGGCCTTTATTAAGTGTGTTTTTAATTTATTTATCTAAACTGCAAAAAGACAGAAGTACAATTAAATGTATAAGAAGCATTTTAAAAATTAATGATTAAAAATACATTATATAAAGAATAAGCTCTTACATAAGTAAAATAACAGGTTGTAATACAAATATAAAGCCATAAAATGCAATAAAAATAAAATAAAATAAAAATAAACAAAAACACTAAATAAAGGGACTTTGATTTATAACACAAATAACAGATCTATGTTTTGTTTTCCATAATGGCCTTTATTACAGTGGGTTTTTAACTTATTTGTCAAATCTGCAAAAAGAATAAAATAAAAACAAATAGAATGATTTAAAAATACACTATATTGCCAAAAGTATTGAGTCGCCCCCTTCTAATGAACAGGTTTGACTACTTTAGTAATTTCTATGAGTACAAATCTTAATGTTAAAGCATATTATGATATTCTAGGAAATTGTGTGCTTCTAATATTATAGCAACAGTTTGGACAGGACCCTTTTCTATTCTAACATGACAATGTCTCTGTGTATAAGACAAGGTTCAAAAAGAAAATGATTGATTCAGTCAGTGTGGAAGAACTTGACCGGTCTGCATAAAGCCAAGTCCTAATCCCAGTTTAACACCTCTGGTGTGACTGCATTGGCTCCCTGTCAAATTTAGAATTCATTTTAAAACTCTTGTCATGGTGTTTAGAGTGTTGCATGGTCAAGCCCTGTGTATATAAATGAGATGTTGAAACCCTATAACTCTAGTAGGAATCTGAGATCCTCAAATCAGATCCTGCTAGTTGTTCCACGGTCTAGATTGAAGACAAAAGGAGACTGTGCATTTGAAGTAGTTGCTCCCAAGTTGTGGAATGCTCTTCCTCGGGAACTAAGATCTGTGGACTCGGTGGACAGTTTTAAAAAGCAGCTGAAAACTTACTTATTCAAACTTGCTTTTGTCTCATTTTTAAATTGTCATGTCTATTTTTGTTCTTCATTTTATATTTTGTTGTACAGCACTTTGTGACACTTGCGCTTGAAAGGTTCTATAGAAATAAATATTACTTACTTTCTGTAAATGCAGACCTTGAGCCAAAAACTCCTCACCAAACACCAATGACTTGTACATATGGGTTCAGTCATTTTAGACACTTCCAAAACTGTTGCAACAGAGATGAAATACAATTTTTAAATACATGAATTATGTTTCCATCTTTTTTGCCACAGTTTGGAAGTGCCTTTTTCTGTTCTAAAGAAGGGAAACTTTTGTCTGTATAGTGTATGCACAAGTCATTGGTGTTTGGTGATGAGTTTTTGTCTCAAGGTCTGCATTTACAGTCACACCAGAGGTGTTAAACTGGGATTAGGACTTGGTTTTATGCAGACCGGTCAAGTTCTTCCACACTGACTGAATCAATCATTTTCTTTTTGAACCTTGTCTTATACACAGAGACATTGTCATGTTAGAATAGACAAGGGTCCTGTCCAAACTGTTGCTATAATATTAGAAGCACACAATTTCCTAGAATATCATTATATGCTTTAACATTAAGATTTGTACTCATAGAAATTACTAAAGTAGTCAAACCTGTTCATTAGAAGGGGGGCCAATACTTTTGGCAATATAGTGTACATTATATAAAAAATAAAGGCTTACATAAATAAAATAACTTGTTGTAATACAAATATAAAGCCATAAAATAAAAACCTAACATTAACTATTAAATGCACCGTATTAAAGCACCATATATCTACAAGAATTGAAAAGGCACGCATATTTCACATAACATTTCCATAAAATTGATGAGAGTTGGCGACGTTTTCACATTTCTTATTTCACAGTTAAACGTAAAACGAATAACATGCACTTTATGGCTTTGATCAAACGATCACATATAAATTACAAGGACACAAATCCATTTATTTGTGAACTTTTCTCTTTTTTTTGAGAATAATACATGACCTCACATGGCGGAAGTGATTTTGGCGGTAGGCTTGCGATCATTTTGACCTCACTCACAGGAAGTGTAGTCGAGCGGAGTCGGACAGCCCTTCGCGAGAGAAAAAAATAGAAAAAAATTGAGGGAAAAAAATCGGTGAATCCAAGGGGTTCGGGCGGATTTGGACGAAGTTTCCGAACTGTCCCGGCCCGGAGGAGCCCTGGGGGTTGAAAGGGAATCGCCAGCACGGTAATTAACACAGAGTTATAAGTCAATTGTGAATTCTTTCTCCAAATTTGAGCAACTCACGCGGGCGCTTCTCCCCCTGTCTCGCCAGCCGGAAGTCTGCATGAAGCTGCGTCTCTCTCGCATTGGCGTCGACGGTTTTTTTTCTCTCTTCGGTTTTTTTTTTTATCCTCGAGTTTTTTTTTTCTCTTTTATTTTCTCAGCGAGACTAACCGAGAGAGGGATGGAGGCATAGGGGCATTATTGTGTGCAAGCGGAAGTTTACATGTTGCATAGCTTTTAGATAGTGCTTCTTTCTTTGCGTGCATAACAAAAGCTGACATTTTAATGGAGGCTGGTTGAGGAAGCCCGTGTATCATTAATGGATGGTTTTGTGCCTTTCCAGCTACCTTTCCTGATGCATATGCAATTAACATTGTCCCATTAGATAGAAACATGCCAAATGAGCTGTCATTGCAGCAAAACACGCATGCAACCCTTAAAAAAAGAATAAAAACGCGACGTTTTCGCTTCCATCGATTTTATTTAGGCGTGCATACGAAATGAAAGACTATGTCAAGTTGACTAAGAGGTCTGCACATTTGCTTTGGTTTCTTTATGCAGACCGATTTGGCAGGATCGCGAGGGGATGCTTTTGTTTTGATGCCTATTTATAGCGCGCGCGAATCTCCATGCAAGTTCTGCATCTCGTGCAGTTAAACAATGTGAAGGTGCAGTTGCAACAGACAACAAATTGTGTGTGTAAAGAAAATGAAATATAAAAAAAAACCATCAAAGTGTTATGTTTTATTTTACTTTTTTTTAATAACTTTTCTTTCTTTCAAATTTGTATTAATTTTGCACTGCTGGAAAAAAGCTCTGCTGGTTCCTCAGGATGGTCTGTTGGCTGGTTTAAAGTTGGCATAAAATTAAAATTCACCCTATCTGTTTTGTAAATGCATATTACAGATTCTATTGTGAGCAGTTCATCTGTGTATGTGTTTGTAATGTGTAATCAAAATGTCATATAACTGGACCCTCAGGTGAAAATGACAGACTTTTCTCTGGTGACATACGCAGGACTTCTCCAATCATTTAGTCCACTTAAACCCGCCCCTACAAGCTCACATTCATGTCTTCTATTTTGAGTACAACACCCACATCTCAAAATCCAATCAACAACCCATGCATAAAACTAAATCCCGCCCTACAATTTTTTTTCTTTTCGGTAATCTGATACATTTGGACCAGGGTTATTACTGTTAACTGAACCTAATGGGAAATTTAAACCGCAAAGGTGGCACAGAAGCACTTCTGAAGTGGCATTTAGGTGTCGTTACACACCGTTTAATGCTGCTCAGAGGATGAATAAATGCATTTACACAGCAATCACAACTGTGTACTTTGAAAATTCTGGATGCACTTGGCCGAAAACGGAAATTGAAAATGCTTTATTATAATAATTATTTATAATTTTATTACATAATAACAATTAATTTAATTTAACTCAATAATCTTAATGATGCTAAATTAAAAAAAAAAAAAAAAAAAAAAAAAACGAGCTAATAACCACACTTTTATTGAAAGTAAAATTGGACAGAAAATACATTAATATAAATATCAATATATTATTTTCAATCAGTTCTATGCAACAGAATCCGATATAACTTTTTTTGACAAATTATCCAAATAATGTATAGTCCTGCAAAGCTATTATTATAGTAGCGTGTGAGCAGAGCATAACATCACGAGAGGGTAGCGTCATTTTACCAGCTGTACTACACCATGTTACAGCATAGTAGCGCTATTGCAAACAGGAACAAGTATACTACATAGAAATTTCCTGTTGGCACATTATTTGAGCGGACTTTGCTTTTCCATTGAGCATGAGCGGAACCAGGGTTGCCAAGTCTTTGGTTTTCCTGTGGAATTAGGCTACTTTTAAACTGTTGCTGCATAAAGTATATTTGACTAAAATGCTTGTACTGAAATATTTTATATTCTACCAATGATAAAACTGCGGTAGATGTTAAGTTTTGTGAAGGAGGGCCACTAGTAAGGAGCCCTTGATGTGTTTATGATCACTACAATATATTGGTTTTCAACAGTGACTGGTGAAATATGCATGTTAGGTACAGGAGTTGCATATTTTGAGTTTTGATATTTGGGATATGGTCATTGGGCTACTTTTGTGCTATTTTTGATTGGCTATTCGGCTACCTTTGTTATGCAGACGATGGCTAGAGGGAGAGTGCAACTTGTGTGCTAAATATGTTTTTCTCTTTCGGCTGAAAACCAAAAATACTGTTTTCGACTTATAATTTTCGGCGGCTGAAATTTCAGTGCATCCCTAATAAAAACTATAAAAGTGTATCAGTGATGCTGAAATAACACTAATTTCAATGTGCGTAACAAAACAAACAAATGTCGGTCACTTCTAGCATTTCTTCTTGACTTTAAAAGGTTTTAGTTGGTCAGTCTGTTGAACTAGTTAGCCGACAAGTTAAACCAGCAGAGTACCAGATGGCTAGACTGAGAAACCAGCAAACAATCTTAGGCTGGTTCAAGTTGTTGTTTTTTTTCCTGTATTGTGCAGGCTGAGTTGGCATGCATGCATTTTTATGTTATGCATATCAGCTGTGTTTTACACATTGGGTCGTGCATGCATTGTGATTCCTAACCCAACACGCCTCTTTGCCAAACATCCACCTGAAAGATGCTCCAAAGTCCTTTGCTTAAAGAGAAATAAATCACAACTGTCAAAAGGATGAAGGTGCATGATATTTGGCTGGTGTTTCAAAGAAAATATTAGGAAAAAAGCCTTTTTCTGTTATGCAAGGTACTTGGGTGCCAAAATGAATACAGTACAGTCCAAGTGAGTGAATAAACCTTCAGGCCACAGGAGAAACATAAGGACGAGGTGTCATTTCACAAGTGTTGCCAAAGGCAGAGTGGGTGTTTTACAAGTTATGTTGCTTTTCAATTGCAGAAATAATGGAAGATTCCCATTTCAACTCATCATACTTTTGGTCTCCCGTACCAACAGTGCAAGGACAGGTAGACAACTTATTATTGGACTCTCTTGTACAGTAAATCCTTGTGTCTTTAACGGACACGCCATGCTTATAGATCACAATCTAGTAAATCAAAAAAAAACAAACAAGCATACCAGTCCAGGATGGCTAACACCAGCCTCGCACTGATCCATGTGAAAGTTACACACTGGAAGCCCTGCACAAGCATACAGAAAAAGTAACCCTTCCCTCGCTGCTCTCTCCTTCTTCCCCTTCACCCTTCATCTGCGTTTATCTCTCAATCCATCCTCCTTTTCTCTTTCCTCCTTCCCTTCTTTCCCTTGTTTTTTTCCATTCATTCCCTCTTGCGAGTTTAGATTGAGAACGCCATGTTTCTGAATAAGATGAAAGAGCAGCTGGGGCCGGACAAGGGCGCTTCTTTTCCGCACTCGTCCGCGGCGCACTACCCCACGGCGGTGCTGACGGTGCCGGGCTCGGTCACCATGGACACGGGAGCCATCGGGAGGGTGCCGAAGCAGGAGGGTGGAGGAGGAGGAGCGAGCGGGACAGCAGGGGGGCAAATATCTGGCATGGGAGCGCACCTGCACCCACCTCACACGTCTCAGAACATCACGGTGGTGCCTGTCCCGACTACTGGCATCATGACTGCAGGTGGGTATTCCATGTGTGTGTGTGTGTGTGTGTGTATGTGCGTGTGTGTGTATATGTACACTGCCGCTCAAAAGTTTGGGATCAGTAAGGTTTTTAATGTTTTTTAAGGGAGTTTCTTCTGCTCATCAAGGCTGTATTCAATCAGAAATACAGAAAAAAAACAGTAATATTGTGAAATCTTATTGTAATTTCTAATATTGGTTTCCTATTTTAATATACTTTAAAATAGAATTTATTTCTGTGATGCAGCACTGAATTTTCAGTATCATTACTCCAGTTTTCAGTGTCACATGATCCTTCAGAAATCATTCTAATATGCTGATTTATTATGAGTGTTGAAACTGTTGTGCTGCTTCATATTGTTTTTTGGAACATGTGATACTTTTTTCTTTGATGAATACAAAGTTAAAAGAGAGGAAAGGAAGGAAAGGAAAGGACGTGATGTGTGCCATACTTGGAATTTGTGCTCTGCATTTAACCCATCCAAGTGCACACACACAGCAGTGAGCAGTGAACACACACACACACCGTGAACACACACCCGGAGCAGTAGGCACCCAATGCTGCGGCGCCCGGGGAGCAGTTGGGGGTTCGAAATAGAAATCTTTTCTAACAATATAAGTCTTTACTATGACTTTTTATTCATTTAACACATCCCTCCTGAATAAAAGTATAAATTTCTTAAAAAAGAAAAAATGTACTGACCCCAAACTTTTGAATAGCATTGTATATTGTAACACAAATTTTTTTTTTTAAATAAATGCTGTCCATTTAAACACGCCCCCACAAATCTAAGTCACCGTGTAGGAAGATATGCATAACACCGCCCAAATGTAAACGCAAAGAAAGAAGGCATAACTTTTATTCTCGCTGTAGTATTGTTGCCATCGCTGCCATGGAAGATATTCCAAATATGGTAAGGGGACGTAACATTTCCATCACACGCTTGAGGTATTCGGCCAATCACAACGCACTGGATAGCTGGCCAATCAAAGCACACCGCGCTTTTCAGAACAAAGTGTACATAACCTACACGCATGTAAATAACTAAAGCACATATATTCAACTTGCATCGCATATATGTATTTAATTGAATCGTAGCGTTTGTGAATTCACAATAACGTGATGCTTTATTAAGATCTTTAAATGGGATTAATATATCATGCAGCCTTGATAAATGGTAAAATAATGCGTTTCATGAATTCTCGTCCGTGGAATGCGCCACTTCCGGTATTTTGGTGCTTACTCGACATGGGCAAAATGCAATCGAGGATTTTTTTTTTTTAAATCGAGTACTCGAATTGAATCGATGAATTTAAGCCCTTACATATATATATATATATATATATATATATATATATATATATATATATAGCTTCAGAAATAAATGTTAATGTAATGAGGTTATCAGAATCGGTCAAATTGATGTGTTTGTCCTCTGTCTCTCAGCAGGGTTAGTGATCACGACTCCTCAAGGGGCACTGGTCACTCCTCCTGCCTCCTCTCAGTCTTTTGTTTCTGGACCACCCACAACAACCATGATTGTGTCCGCTTTACACCCAACAAACACAGGTAAACTATTTTACTCCCCTTTCTGACCCTTCCAGAATATACACATTTTTAACATGCTGCAGTTTATACCTTCCATACTTATAGTAAAAATAATGATGGCAAAAACCAAAAGAAGAATGTTAAAACTAAGAATATTTTGTATAGAACTTTACAATAAGTAACATTACATTTGAATTTATTCATCAGAAAATTATCTATCTATTTATCTGTATACACACATTTGTAAGATATTTGAATGTTTTCGAAAGTGGTCTCTTCTGCTCAACAAGGCTGCATTTATTTGATCAAAAAACAGTAAAAAGAGTAATATTGTGAAATATTATTCGTTTAAAATAATGGTTTTCTATGTGAATATATTGTAAAATGTAATTTATTTCTGTGATCAAAGCTGTATTTTCAGCATCATTATTCCAGTCTTCAGTGTCACATGATCTTCAGAAATCATTCTAATATGCTGATTTGCTGCTCAAGAAACATTTCTGATTATTATCAATGTTAAAAACAGTTGTGCTGCTTCATATTTTTGTGAAAACTGGAAAATATTTTATTTTTTAGAATTCTTTGATGAATTGAAAGTTCAAAAGAACAGCTTTTATTTGAAATTGAAATATTTTATAACATCATGAATGTCTTTACTGTCACTTTTGATCAGTTTAACGCATCCTTGCTGAATAAAAGTATAACGTCCATTGCAGCCAAAAAAAAACATGCTTTGTAAAAAAAAAAAATTTCTTGCAGAGTTACTTCAAAACAATGTTCCTGTTATCATGCAAAATTCATAGCTCTCATTTTTACACAGTGAATAGTGACAGTTATAAAGGCATTTCTTAGTCACAAATGATTCATGATGGCCTTAGTCATAATATTAAGAGCATGTGTTTGATTGAGCATTTCCTTCTTATATAACAACAGATAATACACCACACATTGCAGAATATTGATTATTCTCGTAATTGTTTTTCATGTCACTTTCACTGTATAAGCACCAGACACACACACATATGCTTGCTTACTCAGCCAGTCTGAGAGCCAAAGAAGCTGTAGGAAGTGAAAGTGAGTGACTGTGGGAGGTAGTGAGAAGGGATGGATGATGGATGAATAGAGAGAGGGACAGCGAGCTCTATATGTTGAGAATGTTCTGCTCTTTTCTGTCAGAGGCTGTCCGGCCCCCTTCCCTCTATCTCCACAGCCACTGTAAGTATAATAGCACATGTACATCTCTACCAGAAACCTGCAGTCAATCACACTCACATCACTAAAGCACTTATGCAGAGAAGTATAACATTATTAAATTTGGTGTCTGTTGACTTGAAATAGCAGTAACCACCACTTCTTGCTTGGATTAGTTTTTGGTTATTTTTTAAAAATTCAAATAAGAACAAAATTATTTCATTTAATGCAGTCATTTGGCTTTAAATTTGGGTCAGACATATAAGATGAGTCATTTGGAAACCAAAATGGTTTGCCAAGGTAGACCTTTAAAGGTGCTGTATGTAATTTGTTTGACTCTACTAAAGCATAAAAATGCTATAATAGGTTTGCAGATATTTAGGAAACATGTCAAGTTCACATACACTTGTTTCTTTGAAAAATAAAATGCCACAGCCAGTTATTTGACTTTGAAATGTTTCTTCCATGTCGGAATGTCTGTTTTTGTTTTGGTCTGTGTGATTCCGCCCACTGCCAATTTACCCAGTAGTATTTCAACACCCAGGGTCGCCAGTTCGTGGAAAACACTGCGTATTGCAGCCATGAAGACCAGCAAACGAATTGGGTCAGAGATTGCAGTTTCTAACCGACCTAAAAAGCTTCAACATCCATCTAAACTGCTCTGTGAATAGGGGAATATTAAAACACAGATGAATCAACTCAGCAACGTACAGTTCCCTTGTCATTTGTGCTCATTCCTGTTGCGTGTTCACAATCTGGCAACCCATGTGAGCATTAAGTGTGAGAAGGGAGGGGTCAGGAGAAACAAATATCTCTCATATTTTGAATTTGGACTGCAGTACCCATTTCAACCGTTAGCTGTCAAATATTACATAGTGCACCTTTAAAATTGGGTCATTACAATCTTGCAAATGCATATTTAGGTTTTAGTGCACATTTATGTCTGTTTTACTGAAATTTATTTGAGTTAATCAATGTCAGTGTGATGGATTTGATGTCAGACCTTTAAATTTCAGACATTTCTTTGAAGATAGTCAATTTCACACACCCCTAATTCATGTTATTTAATTTATATAATAATTTATTGATAAAAGTTAAAATCATATAATTTAAAACTTAAAAGTGGTTTCATTGCTTAAGTTTTTGTGAAAACTTGTATATGAATTATTTATCCTCTGAATGCAGAGTCATATGGTATTAATTTTATTTGTGGAGGCAGGAAGAAATGATGCAGATTATGTTTCATAATCAATATTATATTACTCTCTTTTTACCCCGCTGACACAAACAGACAAGAAAGAGGATGGCAGTATTCCACCCGCTGTACTCATGCCACTTCCCTCAAAGCGGGGCAGAAAGAAGAAGTCCATGATGCCAAGGGCAGGTCCTGTTTCAGCCCATGCACTCGCCACAGGAAGTGATGCGCTGATTCTTGCACACCTGGCCGCTGGGGGACAGGTGAGATGTCATAACTTTACTTTATGTAAATAAGTTATTGTTTATATTACACTGCCCTGCATCATATTCACTGAATGAAATCCAGTTATTGGTTTGTTTGTTTTTTATTTATTTTGTGGTGCTGTTTCCAAATTCAGTGCTTGTTTTGCTCAAGCATGTCAAACTTTCTCACAAAATATTATGCATTTTGTAGAGTTTTAGCTTTTGGCAACCATATGAAGAAATGTTTTGTTAAAATCAGCCAACTTTCACATGTATGACATTATTTTATGCCTAATCATGCTTTCAAGGTTAGAATTCTGGCCAGTGACAGAAGAAAATGCAAACATGATGCAGATTTTGTGGCAAAAAAGATGATTTATTTATAAACTTGTGTTTATGTAAAGTTCATTGAAATTAAATTCAATGTATTTGTGCATATTTTTCCACTCCATTGCAGATTGTAAGTTAAATTATAAGTTTTAAAAATGTCTGTTTGTCATTAAATTACGAAACCTACTTGTTATTTTGATAAGTGCATTAGAGCTGATACATATAAGTAAATTGAAATAATTCATTCTTAATTTGTGAACAAAGATATAATTTATTGAATGCTTTTTGTCCAAATGTACATGATGGAAAGCATCATCAGATTAGGTAATATTAGGACTTTATTGGTAATCAGCAGATGTTTTTTTCAAGATGCAGGTCTGTGTTATTGTCCAAACAAGCTGTCACTGATAAGTCAATTTAGAAAAGGGGTAACATTTTTAAAGATCTTAAAATAGAGAGTTGTAAACCAAATTGAGACACTTTATTAATTTAGTTTTAGTGTTTGTAAAAAAGACTCTCAAACTAGGGATGGGCGGGTCTAGTCGACTAAACGGTACAGCTCCTACTAGTCGACACTGAAAACAATAGTCGACTACACGAGAGAAAAACCCCCAGATGATTTTATCATTCAAATTACCATCATTTTAACGTTACATTTAAAACATTTGAAAGAACAGTTAAAATAAAACTTTTGAAAAAGAATACATATATCAAAATATATAAATATTTTTAAAAGCGTATCTGGGCGGAACCTAAATTTTTACCTCACATGCTTTTTCTTCATGTCACTTGCGGCGAGCTCAAAATGACCACGCGAAAGACCAGCAAGGTGTGGGATTATTTTGAATTAGAAGGAAATGGAAAGGTTTTGTGTAAACTGTGTAATGTCAAATTGGCTTACAATAACTTTACTGGAGCTATGCGTAATCATATTCAATACACGTATGCGTTAGCTTGGAGTCTAGCCAAAGCCAAATGTCAATCATGTCATACACTACAACCTGCCGCTGCGGTCCGCGATCCTATCCGCGCTGTCTATTCCTCTAAACGAAGACCCACTTCGGTGGTGGTGCGGGATTTCCAGGCTCTTTTAAAACTGTCTGCTTGCTTGTAAGTTATCTCTCTGCGTGCCTGTGACTTCAGTTCCTGCCGAGCGCGGTTTTTTTTTCAAGTGCAGAATCGCCTCTAGTCCCGTCTTTCGCCAGACCACGTTAACATGTTAAATTCTCTGAACAAATGCGCACGGTCTGAGTAAGTAAAACGAGCTTTGTTTTGTTTTTAGACAATATAGCCAACATGAAGTACATTTTTAAAGGCCGTTTTAATGCTATTCCTTGATAAACTTTCCTATTGTTTTTTACTTTTGTTTTAATATGTGGTTTAATATGTTGGCTAACGTTATATGAAAATGAAGAATTCTGTCAGTCTATTGATTGATTTTCCATTTCTGCATTGCTCCAACCGATCTGAATAAATAAGCTATGCACTGGTTTGTGTTGAGTGTATGCTCTTCCTGTTTTTTCTGTTTAATGACCGCCTAAAATTAATTGATGATAACGCGAGGCAAGCATACGGCATAATCATGACCTATTTTTAGCAGAATTCATTGAGGGATTTGACAGTGATTCAAAGATTAAGTATTTCAACTGTATGCTGTTATATAGACACAAGCACAGTTTTTTTTTTTTTTTTTTTTTTCATTTTTGGGGGGTTTCTAGCTTTTAGACTAGTCGGATACAAAACTTCCGTTTAAACGACAGTCAAATTAGTCGTAGCGCACATCCCTATGCTTCCCTAAATTGTCTATTGTACTAAAGGTGTTGGCTGATGCAAAAGTAAAAGTTTACCTGTATTAAGATGCTCACTTAATTTTTTTGCTTTTACAGCACAACACGAGTGACCCATATGACCTTTCCAATGATGAGGATGATCATCCAGGCAAAGATGGGAACAAGTCATACAGGTGCATATTATTACTTAAAGGGATAGTTCACCCAAAAATGAACATTCTGTCATTAATTAATTACCCTCATGTCATTCCAAACCCGTAAGACCTTCATTCATCTTCAGAACACAATTTAAGATATTTTTGATGGAATCTGAGAGCTCTCAGACCCTCCATGGACAGCAAGGGTCCTTACACAATCAAAGCTCAGAAATATAGTAAGGACATCGTTAAAATAATCCATGTGACATCAGGGGTTCAACCGTAATTTTTCAAAGTTACGAAAATACTTTTTGTACGCAAAGAAAACAAAAATAACGACTTTATTCAACACTTCATCTCCTCCGCGTCACCCTGGCACCATTTTGGAGAATATCCACTGAACGTAAACAACGTTCAGATCAAAGCACATGCATATGTCGTGATACTCTCCAAAATGGCGCCAGTGTAATGCGGAGGAGATGAATCGTTGAATAAAGTCGTTATTTTTGTTTTCTTTACACACAAAAAGTATTCTCGTAGCTTTGAAAAATTACGGTTGAACCACTGATGTCACATGGATTATTTTACCGATGTCCTTGCTACGTTTCTGAGCCTTGATCGTGTAAGGACCCTTGCTGTCCATGGAGGGTCAGAGTCAGAGAGTTCTCGGAATTCATCAAAAATATCTTAATTTGTGTTCCAAAGATGAATGAAGGTCTTATGGGTTTGGAACGACATGAGGGTGAGTAATTAATGACAGAATTTTCATTTTTTGGTGAACAATCCCTTTAAGAAATAAATAGCCATTTTCTTAAATATTTGCAGGCTTGATTAATTTTAGTGTGCATTAAACACTGCAACACACTGAAACTATTTGAATGTGTATTAGTGCTTTTATTTGAACTTTTAAGTGTAATTGCATGACATTTCTGCCACCTTACAAAAGGTAGCATTTATAAAGATAATGGAATGCAAATGGAATTCATGAGATACATTGACACATTTTTCAGTACAAGTTCTCAAAAGTGTCAAGGCTGTTTTAGTGTTTGTTTTTTTAAATGATTTTTTCTGTGAGTATTTCGAATGCACATGCTGATTTATCTCTGTAGGTGCCGAATGTGTGCAGTGACGTTCTTCAACAAATCAGACATGCAAATTCATGCCAAGTCACACACAGAGGCGAAGCCGCACAAATGTCCTCACTGCTCCAAATCCTTCGCCAACTCCAGCTACCTGGCGCAGCACATCCGCATCCACAGCGGCGCCAAACCCTACACCTGCTCCTACTGCCAGAAAACCTTCAGACAGCTCAGCCACCTACAGCAGCATACACGGTACGCATGTGTGTGTGTGTGTGTGTGTGACTTACTTAAGAATGCACTGCTACACCTGCTACAGGATGGAGCCAGGGCTTTGAGTAGTTGGCTTAGGCTATGTTCACACTTGGCGTCTTTTTTGAAGCTGCCAGCGTCTGTTTTATATTATAATCCTATGGAGTAAACATGTTTTCAAAAAAGTCCTGAGTGCTTTTTAAAACGCCACCGCCGGCGTCTTTTTCTGCAGCTCAGAGTGTCTTTTCAAGTTGAGAAAAGTTTAACTTTTCTGGAAAAAAAATGCCCTACGTCAAGCGCTTTTTTACAGCTGACCAATGACAAGCGAGTGGTGAGTCGTTTCCATAACAAAAACAACAAGAAAAATGGAGAAGATAGCCGGTAGATAGATCGTACTAGTTTCAGAGCACAAAACTCTATCTAGTCTAAAATATGCCACAAACCGTGCATCATCCAGCCGGAGCTCCTGGACTAAATTGTTGTAAGCACCATACTGTTTCCTTCCCCGTATAATGTCACGCACCCACAAACGTCATTGTGAACCAACATTACCCTCCCCGTTAACTTCAAAAGCCAATGCAAGAGCCAACATTTCACTCTTTCTCTACATTTCTGCAGCACACAGCACTAGGCTACCGTTGCAGCTGTTGTTATAGCAACAAAAGACGCCCTCGGCTGCAATTTGTAACCAAATTGCTGCCAGCTTTTTATTTTACTAAAAAAGCGCTCTTGTCAACTTTTTCTTGTCAAAAAAGATGTCAAGTGTGAACACGCCATTAGTTGTGTTTTCGATTAGGATGTTTATCTTTCACTTTTTCCATTCTCTCTTTCTCTTGATACCTTCCTGTCCTTTCCCACCCTGACGGGGTGACATTTGAGCTTGCACACACTTAGTGAAAAACCAGACAATATACTCTCTGCAGATAGAAGCAGGTGTTTTTGTCTCATGCTAATCACATCATGCATCTGCTTGTCTTATTTCACACTACAATGTCTAACTTTCTTTTGTTTCATTTACTTCTTTTGGAGTCCTTTATGTCTTGTTGACATGTTTGTGGCACTGTATTCTTGCAAAGCTTTTTTATTTTATGTTTTAAATCTGCTTTCTTGTGTGGACTGGGTAAAATATTGTTTTTCCAATTAATCAATCTTCAATAGCGATCATTTACTCTATGCATATGTGGTCAGTGGTAGGCAGTTTTGTTGATTTTAAATAGATAAAAAATTATTTTAAAATATTGTGTTGCTCAGTACATGAAATCTTTTGATTTATACTTGTGTTGTCAAATGATTAATCGCTATTAATCGCATCCAAAATAAAGGTTTTTGTGTACATATGTATGTGTACTGTGTATATTTATTTTGTATATATATAAATATACACATATGCATGTATATATTTCAGAAAAATATGTTGTTTATATATTAAATATATTTATTTATAATATAAATTTTATGAATATAAATATAGACATGTAATGTAAATATTTTCAAAATATATACTGTATGTATGTATTTATATATACATAATAAATATACACAGAACACACATACAGTATATTATGCAAACAAAAACTTTGATTTTGTATGCGATTAATCATTTGACCGCACTAATTTATACATATAAATATGGTTATATGATATGTATTTATAGACACATTCAAAGCTTTTCTATACTCTTTTATGAGAGTTTTCAGGAGTATACAATTTTAGAATAATTTTGCATAGGGCTGGGCGATATGGCCAAAACAATTGTCAGGATAAAATTGTTCATATCTGTCGATAATCACAATAACTGCCAAATCTTTATTTCTTTCAAGATTAAAGGCAGATTTTTGCTCCTAATTAAAAGTTGTAAAAACCAGACCGTTAATTGTGGTTTTAAACTACTCTTTATGATCAGAACATGACAAATGCTTCACATTTTTGAATTCTTTACAATTTTCCTGTCATTTTTTCTTAAAATAAATATCTTAATAGAAAAATTAAATTCTTAGTTTCTTGATGTTCTAATAAGTAATACATTGTTTCAAATCATGAAACAAGTTTGCACAGTTTGCAGTGCAGGCTGCAATATTAATATTATTATTATTTTTTATTTTTTTGTCCCTTAGAAATGCACATTTGACAGTATGGATGCATGGTTTTTATTTAGTACTGTCCTGACTAAGATATTTAAATATGTATAGTCCAAAAGACAAATTAATAGCTGACATTAATAAAAAAATGTCAATGCGCAGCCCTATTGTTTAGCTATTTGACGGAATGTCATGTAATATTCTGGGTTATTTTTAACTACAGTTTATGAACTACTTCTGTGATGATATTAATTATCACTGACAATAATTTTTAATCATCCCTTAGTTCGTAAAAACTAATAGGAACTATATTTACCATAAATAAGCTTTAATTGAAGCCTAGCAGGCTGGAAGGCTTAAAAGCATGTCATTCTGTCTCCATTTGCTTCTGTATTATCTGTTTCTCTTCTCTGTATTATCTGTTTGTGTCATATCTTCTTTCTCTTCTTTCCATGTCATTTCTATGCTGTTGGACAAGAATGAGTCTTTAATTGAATTCCATCTTACTCTGCTTATCTTCATCATGTCTGTTTCGTCTGCTCTGGTTTAAAGGCTCTGGCTAGTTTCATATAACCCGATAGTTAGGGAGGGGAAAGGAAGCTGGTGAGAGAGAGAATGAGAGAGAGAGAGGATAAGATGAAGTGCCTTGTGTTTTTGTGTGCTGGGTTTCATAACTCAGACACCACAATGAGCACCGTCACATTGCTAAAAGCATGTAACCTACCACATGTTTTATGATACGATCATGATTTGATCCAAGTAGGGCTCGTTTATTGATTCACTGGTAAATCTCTCTCTGTTTGTTTCTCTCTTTTCATCCCCTTCCCTTCATCCCTTGTTAGAAACCACACAGAGGGCAAACCGCACAAGTGTCCTCACTGCTCCAAATCGTTTGCCAACTCCAGCTACCTGTCCCAGCACATCCGCATCCACAGCGGCGCCAAACCCTACACCTGCTCCTACTGCCAGAAAACCTTCAGACAGCTCAGTCACTTACAGCAACATAACAGGTAACAGACAGGGACAGATAGAATCAGTAACCAGCCATATACAGCAGCCCTCCTCTCTTCTCCTGCCGTCCTTTTCCTTTATTCCTTCCTCCTCTGTTTTCTGTCATGCTGTAGTTGAGATGATTGTGTAGGCTTCCTGGAAACATATTTTAGACACTGCAGAATGTATTCATCAGGGCCCATATTCATAAAACATCTTAAGGCTAAAAGTAGCTCATAACTCGCCGATTTAGGAGAAAATCTTAAAAATAGTGGGCGTGTCAGTCCTAAATTTAGGACTCCTAAATTTTTGCTCTAAGAGTATTTCACAAAGCGTTTTAGCGCTAAAACTAGCTCCTAAATCTGTGAAACGTTAGGAGTAGTGAAGAGGACTCCTAAGTCACTAAGACCAACTCACAACTATCCTAAAATGGCTGTTGCCGGCAATCTGCCTCAGAATATAAACATTTTAGAAACATTTGACGATAATGAGCTTTTAAAAAGGTATCACCTTTAGGGTTTGGAGGTTATCCCAACTCCAAATGTTCCTTTGATTATATCCTTTTCATTAACCAGTTGGGCAAGAAGTAACAGCTGTTCTTGTGTCCAGTTTGGTTTTCTTTTACATTTGCATGTCTTAATATCAGCCATGATTATTCTACTCTGCTAATTAAAAAGCTGTTTATATTCATATCCGCTATGAGAAGCATACATGCAAGAGGTTTTAGCTGAACATATACTTGTTTAATTAGTGCACTTAGCCTGTAGGTTAAAATCTTTATTTGAATGTGGCAATTAACTTTTTATTTTTAAACCTTTATTTGAATATGGCAACATAATATTGTGCTCTACAATATTTCTATGAATAAATCTCTGACAGAGACCCCTCCCCTATCAGCCAATCACTGTGTGCATAGTTAGTAAGCACACTGACATCATCCATAGCAACAAGGTCAACCCCTCCCTTACTCTTAGCTTAAGACTTCTCTCTATTCCTTAGTAAAAGTTTGTCTCAGCAGCTTTGTGAATAGGTTTTAAGAGAAAACTCTTAGCTAAAAACTTTTACTGCCACTTAGGAGAACTCTTAGTGGTAAGATAAAATGTTTTGTGAATACGGGCCCTGGGGCCATATGTATAAAGCCGCTCAGAGTAAAATTGTAGTCCCAAGTGTGTCAAAATTCTAAGAATGACGTCATTTTACTCTTATTCCTAGACTTAAGAATAAGAGTGATTCATAAAGGTTCCTAAGTGTTAAGACTAGGTCTCAGCTCCTAAATTATTTAAGAGAGCTGAAGAGGTCTCCTAACCTAGTTAGGAGTAACAAGATGGCAGCAAAGAGGAGAAGATAAACACTTTCCAGCGAAAATATGACATATTGGACTTATATGATAATGTGGAGTTGATAAAACGATACAAACTTGATATCTTGATAAAGATTAAAAAGTATTTCTTTTTTTTTGTAATTGACAAAGTAAGAAATTTTATATCCTCTTCCACTCAACAAGTCAATGCTCTAACTGCAGAAATGAAAGTAGTAATTACATTTTCTTTTGGCTGGAAAATTGGAAAAATGCAGCAATGCACCGGTGATGACACTGTAAGCAGGGTCTTACATATTGTGGCACTAACCCCACCAAACACAACAGTGGTCAAAAGTGATGTGTGGAATATTTTTTTTTTTTTTTTTTTTTGACCCCACATTTAATTTAAACCATTAAAATACAAAGGACAAAAAAACACTGACCAGTGTTGCCAACTGCTTTCAATTGAAAGTAGCTAATACTGGTCACTTAATTTTGCTAGATGACCTCATAAAGGTGAGTTCACTGATCTACAGTATATTTATATTTATATAGATCAGTGAACTCGTGTTTATGACATCATGGGAGAGTCTTGGAATGTAGATAAGGTTTGTCCAAGAAATTGATTTTGTTGCTAGGCTTTTGAAAAAAGTCTCTAAAGTGATGAGGCAGTCACTAAATCTAGTGACAAAATCACTAAATTGGAAACATTGGCTACAACATAAGTTAAAAACTTTTCATTAGTCGTCTTGTTTTTGCATGTATTCATAATTTATTTGTATGACAGCATGGCCAAAAATTATGACCACACAATTTGGCATGTTTCATTGCATTATTATCACAAATAAAACAACTGACTCTAAGCAACTATGCAATATGCTTACAAAATCTTGCAATTTTTTTTTAATTAAGGTTGAAGATGTCAAATTTCCTAGGCCAGACAACACTTTTGGCCACTACTATATGGCAGTTTATTGACTTTCCAACTGACCGCCAAACCATATTGCAAAAGCAAGCCACTTTTATGAGGATTGTGGGCTTTCCTGGAGTTGTTGGAGCCATTGATGGAACTCATGTTCACATCATTGCTCCAACTGTAAACAAGGAGACATACCAATAGAAAACAAAGCATCAGTAATAATTTGTGATAATTTTGCACAATGCAAAGCATTAAGAAAATAAATTTAAATATTAAAATATTTCAGTGTCTTAATTAAATTATTTTATTGTAGTTACATTAAATGATTGGCGTTGTGCTGCTGTGACTTTACATGAGCAGGCTCACTATTGGCTGATTCAGAGGTCAAGGTCAGCCATTTTGTGTTGACCATCATTGTAGTCCTTAGTTCACAACACTTAAGTGTCACCTCAGTCAACACTTAAGAATCAGTCTTAGACTTTACTGAAAGTTGCTTTTAGATACTTTATAAAAGTCTCCTACTCTTAGAAAAGTCCTACTTTTTACTAAGAAATTTTTGACACTTAAGTCAAAGCTTAAGACTATTCTTAAGAGCATTTCTAAGAAGTTTTATACATACGGGCCCTGATCTTTAGATCAAACATTCTAATGAAAAGCTTCTGTTTTGTTTTGAAGGATTCATACTGGTGATCGGCCATACAAGTGTTCCCATCCCGGCTGTGAGAAAGCTTTTACCCAACTATCCAACCTCCAGGTAACCATCTTCAGCTGATTTATGGATGCTTTCATACATTTCAGCTTTCTACATAAGTGATTAAAACCCTGTGGTTAAAAAAAAAACCTTGGATTTGAGTTTGGTTTTAGTAAAATGCTGTAACCAAATGATTTGTCATTACCTTTAGTTCCATTGTGAACTGAACACTGTACTAAAATACGCAAACTTTCTTCAGTTACTATTCAAGAATGCCATATGCAGATGAACGTCCAGTCCACTTCAGTTTTGGAAATGAATGACTCTTTGGTTCTTTTTAGTGAATCAGAAAACGTATGAATCGGTAAAGTGGTCACTGAGTTTATTGGACTGATTTACTGAACTGTAAATTAAATATTTTGTGGCTTGTGAGACTTTTAATTAGTGTACTAACTGGTTGTTCATATGATAGTGCAATATTTGTAAAATGTTTTTTGTTAAGTGGTATTTTATTACAATGAATTAATAAAAACTATAAAAGTTATTATATTTTTAGTATTTTAATTTCATTAATACACTACTCTTTGGGGTCTGTAAGATTTGTTAATGTTTTTGAAAGAAGTCTCTTATCGTCATTAAGGCTGCATTTATTTGATCAAAATGTAAAATAAGTAGTGCTGTCAAAGTTAACGCAAATTCATTTTAACGGCACTAATTTTATTAACGCGCGATTAACGCAGCACTCATTTTCTGTTTGACCCGTGGCAAAGCCCTAGTTGGAGAAATGGAGATGCACAGTGTTGCCAACTTAGCAGACCTCTTTAGCGACTTTTCCCCCCTCTTCAAAAAAGCGCTTAGCGACAAATCTTTAGGGTTTGCCCAAACCTTATTTAGTTTGAGACTCCCTGGTACTGCCGCGCAAGCGCGAGGTCTTGCTGTCTCAGCGCGCGCACACTCACCTCTCTCTCTCTCTGTGCGTCTGCTCTGTTCAGCACGCGGCGGAGAGGAGCTGCGCTTTCAGTTAAACACAGATATTATGTTGCCAGGGGTGCAAACTTGTCACCTTTCGGCGAAATTCGCCGTTTTCACCTTGAAATAGGTCATTCACCTGAATCGTGTAGATCTGTAAAAAAAAAAATTTAAGGGGGGGGTCGTCGTCGGATCTGCGAGTCATCTGTGTCACGTCACCTGCAGCGTCTTTTCCCCCTGTTGGCAATGGCAGGACTCTGTCTCTGATGGACCCGCCCTACTCTGTCTCTGATTGGCTTACCTTGGGGTCGAAGCCCGCACCGGTGCAAGCTGTCTCCTATTTTCTTTATGACCGCGAAAAGAACTAAAAATACTCTTGTCAGTTTTGATCGTACAGATAAGAATAAGGTATCATTTGAAACTGCAAAGGGTCTCTTTTTATTTCTGTATAGTCATAATAACAACGAAATAATGTGCTTTTCTAAAATTAATAAAATAAACGGGGTGCGTTCTCTGCCGGCTCTGTCACCTTTCTTCACAGACACGTAAATAAAACAACCTGAATCTCCACGAATACTCGCCTCAAATACATGAGAAATATATGTATAGAAAGCTTAAAATGTCTACTTTTAAATGAAGTAAGTTACGTCCAAAACAAATATTATATGTTAAAGTAATCCGTATGAAACTGACGCGATGTCCAGTTTTCCCGTCTCAACTCATTATATCTAATACGGTCCCGCCCACGCGCCGTTCGCGCCTTTCAGATTCAAACATACACGTGAGGCGCGCGCGAATGTAAACAAACAAGTTCATCCCGGCTACTTTCTGTTTCTGGAAGAAGATCTGCTGAGAGAAATAACCCAGAATTTCAAAATGTGTGTTTGTTTGTTTGTTTTTTTCCTTCAGAGCACATAAACAATATACACTATGAAAATGGCAGGTTTTGTAATGTTTTTGTAAAGAATTCTCTTCTTCATTACTTCAGTCTTACTCCAAGTGTAACAATATACACTATATCATTCAAAAGCTTGTAGGCAGCATATAGAAATTAAAACTTTTATTTAGCACAAAAGTAATGATAAAGACATTTATCATGTTACAAACTATGCTGTTCTTCTGAACTTTCTATTCATCAAAGAAAAGAAAAAAACCTTCTCAGCTCTTTTCAACAGAATAATAATAATAATAAATGTTTTTTTGAGCAGCAAATCAGAATATTAGAATGATTTCTGAAGGATCATGTGACTGGAGTAATGATGCTAAAAAGTCAGCTTTGAAAGACAGCTTTGTTTGTTCCTAATAAACTGTTTAACTGCACTTGCAAGTGAATCTCAAGTTATTTTGTGTGATAGCTAAATATATTCTAAATAAACTACACACAAAAAAATATAAATTAATCAATAAAATTATTAATTTACTTAACGTGTTAAAATTGATTTACAGTACTTTTTTTTGCTGTTTTCTAACTGTTTGGACTTGAATAAAGAAAGAAAACTTGCACTTAACCTTTTCACAGGCATTTTGTTTTTAGTTAAGACATATATCGGGATGTATCATTATATGATTGTCTAGAAATATATCGATTATCGCAGAATTGCTGTATCGTGATTATATTGTATCGTGAGGTACCCTGCGATTCCCACCCATGTGTGTGTATATATATATATATATATATATATATATATATATATATATATATATAAGGGGGGGGGGGGAGTTTAGTTTGTCACCTTTTTCACCCCTGACGAGTTTGCACCCCTGGTTGCTTCTCTAATTTTACATGCAAGTATAGCCGAAATCACAGCACAGCTATTGTCTTTATCTTATGTGTATTTGATTTTATCAGATGACGGCTCGATTATCAGGATTTTTGTGCAGATTAACATCTTGGAAAGGAGAGCTGGTTATGTCTTAATGGGTCGCGTTTCAGTCACTATTTCATAGCCTATTCATTCCGTTGTCTGACAACAGAAACAGTAAAATGTATCAATGAAAACAGTTTTATTGATAATTTAGCTGCATCAAAATACAGTATGTGGGCACAGAGAGGCAAACAAATCTAATAATAAATAATAAATGTACATTTTGCATTTTCAGAAGAAGTGAGCTGCCCTGTGTGCAAAAATGTAAACAGGTTTGTGTCAGTAAATTGCTCAGTGCAAAGAAAGAGAAGTAATGGGAACCTGGAATTTCTTTTGTCATGTGTCTAATAGACATGAACAAGTTCTTTGAAAAACATCTATGACCTTTGAAACATGTCTAGTCTTCATGCTCTATGTTGACTATGATTTCAATAATAATAAACATACATTTGCATAAAGCATCCATATTTATCCATGCCCATGTTGATTAGAGTATTAAAAACTTGAAAAGTATTAATTTAAGGTACATTTAGAACAAATAAAAATGTGCGATTAAGTTGCGATTAATCACGAGTTAACTCATGACAATCGTACGATTAATCGCGATTAAAAATGTAATCCATTGAAAGCCCTAAAAATGTTTAAAAAAAAAAAATATTTTATATATTTTAAAAATGTATTTTGTTTCTGTGATGCAAAGCTGAATTTTCAGCATCATTACTCCAGTCTTCAGTGTCACATGATCTTCAGAAATCATTCTAATATGCTGATTTGCTGCTCAAGAAACATTTCTGATTATTATCAATGTTAAAAACTGCTTCATATTTTTTTATAGAAACTGATACATTTTTTCAGGGTTATTTTATAAATAGAAAGTTAATTTCTATGAAACAAAGCATTTATTAGAAATGGAAAACTTTTGAAACATTTTAAATATCTTTACTGTCACTTTTGATCTATTTAATGCTTTCTTGCTGAATACAAGTATTAATTTATTTTAAAGAAAAAAAACTTACTGACTCTAAACTTTGGAATGTTAAAATTTGAAATTATCTTAGGGCTCTAAATGCATTACATTTGCATTACTTCTGATTCCAATCCATAACAGACACTTAGTTGTAATTGCATAAATCATTGCCAAATATACTTTTGTAAGTGTTGTTTATTAATTCAGACCATTATAAATATTTTAGCTTGGTAGCTATTTAGCAACATGTAGCTGTAACTGTCTCCATAAATCTGCTAAAAATCTGCTTGTCAATTTCATGATAACATGAACATCAAGGCCACCATCATGGCATTTACTTGTTTTTTTTTCAGTCTCACCGAAGACAGCACAACAAGGATAAGCCATACAAATGCCACAATTGCAACCGTGGCTACACAGATGCGACCAGCTTAGAGGTTCACTTGTCGACACATACGGTGAAACACGCCAAACTCTTCTCCTGTGGCCTCTGCAACCGCGCCTACACATCTGTAAGATCCCACCCATGATACCTCAATCCTTGATCCTCCATCTTGTCAAACTTCTGTTTTATTAACCTAAAATTATAGATATGAGTTTGTTAGAGATGTCGAAAGTTTTAGATAATACTCTGTTAGGGCTATTTGATAATTACGATACTTAATCACAATTATTTTGCACAATTCTTAATCATGATTATTTTTTGTCTTTTTTTTTTTTTATTGTCATTCATCAGAATTATTGCACATTAGCACGAGTCAAGAAAAAGTCAACATGCATGGTTTTCTTGCAGATTTAGTCGCAGCAAAAGGTGCAAACAACTGCGTAAAAGACACTGGATGTATTACACTTTTATTTGAGCAGAATATCCCAACAGAGATATTAAACTAACTAACATATTTGCTGGTGTTTTCACAGATGCGTTTTCTTAATAATGGTTTTCTATGAGAAGAAAACTCTTAACATACAGTTTAACAATGTGCTTTATTTGTGTTACGGAAGTCATCAGCAGCGCTGGACAGCGCTTCACTTGCTCTAGAAGGATTGTCAAAATCAACAATGTCACCAAAGAAGTGTGTTTTTGGTTGTGAGGGAAAGATAACCTTGTTCAGCTTCCCGAGGAACCCAGCATTAAGGGAATTATGTCGATGTCACAGCTTGCAAAAGCTTTGCATGCTCGTGACTCTTTAGCTCCGCCCACAGCATGCCTCCAGGATCTTGACTGTATTTGGAGAAAAGTGGTACAGCTCTATCTTTTATAAATGTGATAAAACTAAAGACTCTTTGGAGATATGTAGTATATGCAGTAGTACTCTCTAGGTACTCAAGATGAACAGAAACTGTGTGTTATATCCCCTTTAACTTAAAATTGTCTTTCCACTTGGATTATAGTGCCATTGTCTTGGCATTAGATAGTGTTTATGACCAGAGAAATGTGAGAAAATTTTGTTTGGCTTTCGCTGGTTGTTTTTTTAGGACATTAAGCTATGTTACACATTTCAGAATGTTGCAACTCTTGAAATCTGGCAACCGCAGCCAGCTTGTGGAGGCTTGTTACCAGTTTAAGATAACGCAAATGCCAAATTAAAATGCAGTGCCTTCAGGATAAATAACCAGTGGGCAAATAGCGATTTTGCCTAATAAATCAAGAGAAATCATGATTAAAATATGATTCATCACGCAGCCCTACTTTATGTTGACACATTTTTCTGATTGTGTTACTTTTCTAGGAGACGTACCTGATGAAACACATGCGAAAACACAACCCAGACCCTCTGACGGTAGCAGCCGCAGTAGCAGCCCAGCAAGCCCAGCAGGGCCAGAATCCGGCTCAGCCCTCGGGCGGGGGAAGCGGCAGGGGTCGCGGGAGAGGCAGGGGGGCCGGAGCTGCGTCAGCTGGGGCGGGAACAGCGGCGCAAGCGCAGAACCACTCCAACCCGCCAACCAGTTACTCTGTTACGGAGGGAATACCCTGCCCTTTCGACCTGCACCAGTACAAGACCATTTCAGCTGGAGAGATCCAGTACAAACCGGTCACCGTGGCCGACCTGACGGCCCACAAAGACCTCTGCCTCACCGTCTCCACCTCTGCCATCCAGGTGGAGCACATGAACTCGTAGAGGAACTTGAGGAGAATGAGAGCGAGAAGGTTGGGTGAGGAGAAACGGACCATGAATTGGATGGGAAATAAAATACTGCCTTGGGACAGAGGAGGATTTCCAAATACAGACTCGCTGGAGGGGAGGGCAGGTTTGCAAACTGAGGAGAAAAGGAGAGATGAAGGAGGAGCACATGAACTCTTATGAGTTGTCTTTCTTTAGTCTTGCTCTGCAGTGTCACACAAAAGGCCTTAAACTGTCATGGTGGCTATTTTCAGTTAGCAGCTATTGAAATGTACAATAACCAGCACCAATTCTGTCCCTTTGGCCACTATGGATTTCAACAGTCGGGTTGCGGAAGTAAAAATCCCATTCATTTTCTTCATAGGGGAACTGATTTTTGGTAAATACTTAGAAACCATTGAAGACAGTCCAACTGTGAGCTACGTGGTTGTTAAAGGGACAGTTCACCCAAAATCATTTATTCTCCCTCAAGTTGTTCCAAACCTGTATGTTGAACACCAAAGAAGATATTTTGAAGAATGTTAATATAATAGCATAATTCCTTTTGAAAAACTACATTACCCATGATTCTGCAAAGAAATCTCCACCAATCTGTGCAAATCACCGAACAGCATAAGCTGTTAAGTATGCAGTTTAGTACTTTGTCCCATTTTTAAATACTTTTTTGCTTCAAATCAAAGTTTCTAATGCCACGATTCACCATGTAGCTGGTTGGTTTGGTTCATGGCTTATAACTCTTCAACAAAGACTTGTTAAAATCCCCATGGAAAAATAAATGGGAAAAATCCTTTCAGCCAAGACCATTGAAAAAGTGGGCAAAAAAAAACTGTGGTTTAAAAAACTGTAAATTTTAAATTTGGCAGTCTGAAATGTCATTCTGTAAACTTCCCTCAGAATTTCTGACAGTGTCATAATCGACTACTTAACCTGCCCATAAATACACCACCCACAGTTTTGAGAACATATTTTAACATCCAAGTAATTTTATTCAACATATTTTATTCATCTTGAGCTGGTTTTGATGTAGAGGTCATAATGAATAAAACTGATAGTAATCAATTTGCACATTATATTTTTAAATGATTCCATTTCAGAATGACAGAAAAAAATAAGTTTACACATTTTGATAGTCCACTTTAGACATTCTACTAACTATAAGTAACTTTGTAACTACAACAAATTCTCATTAATTTGCAACTACATGTCTACTAACTCTCAGAGTAGACTGTTAGGCTAGGTTTAGGGTTAGTAGAACAAGTTGACATATACTAGCAAAATTTCTCAGTATGTTGTATGTTGTGGACCCATCAAAATAAAGTGTTAGAAGATATTAAGCAGACAGTCTACTAATACTCTAACAACTGCTAGTTGACATGTAGTTGCAAAGTTACTTTCTGTTAGTAGAATGTCTAAAGTGGACTATCGAAATAAAGTGTTACCAAAAATAAAGCACCGTCAGTGGAGAAGGGATAATTGAGCAAATTATTTTACATTAGTGGTATTTTTTTTCTCTACATGGCATATTTCTCTATCACTACTAAAAGGAACAGGTGAAATGAAAACAAGGTTAATTTTGTTGCAAGGATTGTGCAAGATTGACTAAAAATGGACACTAGCTTTATAAATGGGTAATTAAGGTTACCAATGCCAGCTAACAAAGACTAGCACATGCTTATATCAAGCTTTGAAAACCAGCAAGTTTACTTTTTTCTCTAAGTTATAAATGTTACAAATGCTGGTAAACAAGAAAATATGGACAAATATCTCATAAATGAATTGTACAGAACTGAACTGCAACTAGTATTAGCATCACTAAGTATTTCACAGAAAGATAACGCATATCTGAAGCATTTGAGCAGGTTTACAGTAATAGTTAAGTTAAATTACTGATGTTCTTCCAAATCCGTATGACTTTGTAAGCTCTTATGATGTTTTAATACCTTTTATGACACTGCTTTGCAGGCCTGCTGATTGATATTTCAAGCAAACGTGTAACTGGTTTGTCACTACCAGCCGAGACCTGTTGGAAAGAGGTGGCTAAGACTGCACTAAAGGGGAGAAGGATAAACAGAAGCTAATGGTTTATGGGAGATGGCACTTAAATGAACTTTTTTATTCATTGTTTCTGTTTTGTCATTACATTTTAGCCATTTATCATATGTATTTTTCTATTGTCCTTGTGTATGTTTGTATGTGTTTGAGTGTGTGAAGGGTTGGTTGAAAGAGCATGTAAGAGAACATGTAAAGGAGATGAATGTGTGAAAACATCTATAAAATTCAGTTTTTTGTTTTGTTTTTTTAACCAGAAGAGTTTAGTTATTTTATATTTTCTTGACCCTCCCCACAAAGAGTCTTTTTTTGGAAAAGGAAGGGAGGGGGAAAAAATGTGCAGAAAACAATTTGGTTACCAGGTACTATTTAGTAGTGTTTTTTTTTTAACTTTTAATACCAGTTATAACTTTGTTTTTTATGCAATTATTATTATCATCATCATCATCATTATCCATTGGGAGTTACTCTGTGTGTGTGTATATATAGAGATGACATGTTCATTCAAAAAGGGAAGGATTGTCTTTCTGGTCCAGCTGAAATATGATTTTTTTAAAATGTATTAAAGGCAACATTAGAGATCGGAGTATGGGATGTTAACATATTGCTAAACCATCCAATCACTGACCTACATCCCAGCAGGCACCAGACGTCTATGTAACGTCAGGTTGACGTTGGACATGACGTCAGACAGACGTTGGATTTTGGTTGAAAATGAAAATCGGGTTGACGTCAATTTGACGTTGGCTTAACGTTGGATTTTGGTTACACAACCTAAAAACAACTAAATCTCAACGTCAGCTGACGTCGGTATTGGACATCAATTTAACATTGACATTAGACGTTGGATTTACATTGGATATTGGTCACCCGACGTCGCAACCAAAATTATTATTTACTTATGACGTTGTGTGCCTGTTTTGTGCCTGCTGGGATGATACCATCTGTGTCCAGCAAGCAGCCAAGTGATTGGCTGATCCTCCATGTATAATCCTTGTTGTATCCATATATGTCTTTGGAAAATAACACGGTTCTCAATATTATATTAATGTTACTTCTGTCACTCCTAATACTTATTAACTACTCTTTAAGATGACTTTGCTGTATAGATCAACACTCATTCATCTTGACGTAACTTTCTCCTAATATGAACAATAAAAAACGATAAACATTTTATCTGGAATAGTCGTGTTATTGTCTAGAGCAATATTGTCCAATCACAATTTGTTGTTTGACTTTATTTTGGACATTTTAGGAGAATCTCTGAGGTTAAACATATTTATTTTTGAATGCTTATTTTTTTAATAGTATATTTTCCCTTTTTTTTTTTTTTTTTCTAATTTATTGCAAATTCAGGGATTTAGGCCAAGAAAAATAGTGTTGACTATTACAGAAATAGTTTTCATTGAAACATTTTCTCAGAGTTTTGACTCTTATTTTAAAATGAAGGTGGCCAATCAAAATAAGCTTGTCACAGTATTCAGCCAATCAGAAGCTCGTTACCTGGCAGATTACACATGAATGACTGAAAATTTCAAACTAATGGTTTTTCGACGACCATCGATGTGGGGGAACGACTACAACTGACAACAAACCAGGTGTAAAAGAGACAAATCACTATCATGGAAATTACCATATATAGTTGGATAAATTTGATCTTGAATAGTATGAATTTTAGGCATAAATATAATCTCTTATTCATCTGAATTAATGGTTAATCTTCTCAGGGCGCTGCTTTCAGAACGTACACCACTCATTTAAAAGGAAAGTGCTTTTTTTATATATATGTTCATGAAAAAGGTTAAACTGCCAATTAGTGTAAAGTATTTTTAAAAGTCATTTTATCGTGTCTTCCTGTTCTAGTCAGGCTAGTTGTGGGGATCCGATTCATTCATTCATTCATTCGCGAACGAAGTAATGAGTGAGTGATTGAATCATTTACTCAACTGATTCATTCAAAACAATGATTCAGGAATGAATGAACAAATGTGTGTTGCTCTGGGATGCTGTAGTTCAGGGTTCCTCAAATCTTTCCCTGGAGGTCCAATCTGCTGCAGAGTTTAGCTCCAACCCTGATCAAACTCATCTACCTGTGATTTTCCAATGATCTTGAAGACTCTGATTAGCATGCTCAGGTGTGTTTGATTAGGGTTAGAGCTAAACTCTGCAGGAATGGTCCAGATTTGAGGATCCCTGCTGTAGTTGATTGTATTTTAACTTTGTTTGTTATTTAGTATAAACTTCATATTTAAATGTTGTATAAAAGCAATTGTTCTGTTCAATTATACGCGGCATCGTGCCTGCTCTGATATTATGAACAAATGCATGAATATAGGCGTCATATTGCATAAATAATCTAGTGAAGTCTTGGAAACAATTATTAAATTCCCCTTTTATCCATCATATTTTTATTGTAGGAAGTTGGAGTAAAATATAATGTACTCTCCCTCACCACACCTTTCAAAAATGACAATGTGAGTCTGTAAATTTGGTGTCTTTGTTCATGTAGTGTCAGGTGGATGGCAGATTGTGAGGCACCTAGATGGTATGCATTGGTGGAGTTCAAGTTTGTCAAGCAAAGAGGACTTGAGATGAGTCATGATGACCGGCACCTTAAAATAGGTAGGTATGAGGGGGTTTAATAGGGTAAGATGTCAATAAACCAAATTCAGTGTGGCTGCATAGGTTTCAGTAAACTTAAAGCCCAAAGCTGAGGCTGTCAAAGCACTTTACCATGTTCACATTTCCTAGGGGTTGGCATTCTCCTGCAGGGAACGTGTTGAAGTTATTTGAATTAATTTAGACTGAACACAGCAATTTAGTTAAACGTTTATTTTAGTAGGGAGGTTACTTTAAGGCATCATAAGCACAAATAGACAATAAAGTGGTTTGGTTTGTTAGTCTTTGCATGCATGCTGAAACAGTTAAAATAGGTGATTTGTTTACATAATAGTATAGATAGTTTGTATAGAGTAGAAAAAGCATCTATTGACAAATACAGTTTTTCTTTCATTACACTAACATAGCAGCCATAGCCTACACAGCATAACAGCAGGTCTACCTAATGCCCTGACATACTAAATCTATCCAAACATCACTGTTTAGGCTTACACCTGCCCACCAATAATAAGTGAACAGGCCTTCATATTTAGCCTTCAAGGGATGAATCCACTTTAAAAGTATTAGTCATAAACCATTAAACATGAAGATTGTAAAAACAAATACAAAAGTGACAAATGTGTGGTTAGTTCAGTTTGCATTACGCATAACATCTATAAAGTACCATAACAGTGTTTATACATCATTAATGTCATGTTAGTAACGATTAAATCTAGATCTAAATTATGTCATTAGTGCTTATGAATACATGCTTATATATCTAATGAAGTCAACATATTGTACTGACAATTAAACATCTGACAAAAGAACATTCATCAAAATTTTTATGTAATCAAAGAAAAATGTAGAGTAACCAGTATTAAATAATGTATGATTATGAACAAAACATATATTAGAACTCCCTAAAATCCCACTTTTTTTATGAAACACAACTTTGAAACTATTTTGACAAGAACTCAGCCTTCAGACTTATTTAATGAACAGATCTGTCTAAAAATGTAACAAGTTGACCTGTTTGTCTAGTCCTGGAGTACACTACATGGTCATGATCATTTTCAACATTGTTAAGGACATTTTATATACATATATATATGTGTGTGTGTGTGTGTATGCATAAAGTCACACCTTCAGTCATGCATGAAAACACTTTATACAAAAAAACCTTCAAATGATAATTGTGAAATAAATAAGTTTTTAAATAATTACTGACTTATAATTCTGCATAACACATGAAGACATCTTGATTGTTCATTTGAATAAACACTTAAACCACACACATGAAGATCTGACATTATTGGCAGTATCTTCAGATTTCAGAGCACTGTACCATTTGAAGCAGATAACTGCTATAACTCCTACACGATAATGTCCAACTTACTAATATAGCTATAATGTACTGTTTAGGTAAAGTGAAAGTATACCCTATTCAACCCACAGAAACAAATGTCCTTATAAATGTGTTTCCCTTCATGTTACTTTGGCTTCCAAAAGCTTACCTAATGGAAAGCTCAAATACAACGAAATGCTCTTAGTGCACTACCAGCATTAAAAAGTGCTCTATAAGAAAAACTACAGGTGAAAGTAACATTTCAAAATGTCAGAAGTTGCAGTGTCTAATGGCATTCAACAGATCCTTGGACTTCACGGTCTTCTTATGATTGCATTAAAAATATAAAGAACAGCATTCTTCCCTGGAGTTTTAGATTAAAATGCACTTTGGGTTTTGGCAGCATGGCAAGACAGACAGGAAGTGGAAGTCGAGAGAGAAGTATGGGAAAGGGAAAACCAGAGATGCAGTGTGGAAGATAAGAAAGATAAAAGGAGAAAAAATAAATTGTCAAAGATAGAGAAGAGAGTCATTTAAATGATAAAGAACATAAGGAAAAAGTGAGAGTAAGAGGAAAAATATACAAGGAAAGATTAATGAAGCATGCATACAGAAACATCATGTTGGAGAATTTCTTCAACCAGTCTGGGCCACCTAAAGAGAAAGAGAAATTCTACATCAATTGTACTGTGTAATGTGAGAATATGCACACACTACATGATGAACAAAATAAATTCATGATCATGTGAATGAAAACATTTTCTGTATTTACTTAAAATACAAAAATAATACTGTTTGAAATACCTGGGAAATGTTGACCCCAGTTAGTTTCTCAATGGTTTCAGGCAGTCTGGTCATGATGTCAAGCACTTCTCCTGTCAGCTTGGCTGCGCCAATCTCTGAACCTCCACTGGAAACCATGGTGACCTTATTGGTAGCTGACAGGGGCTTACTTATCTCCTCTGCCATCTAATGGACAGAAAGAACAATTTACCATCAATGTAAGACATCAACGTAAACTGCATTAAACTGCTTTTTGCTCTAAGCAGGATTATCTCTTGCAAGATTCCTATTTTTGCAGTGCAATGCAATATTTTTCTGTATTGCCAACACTAGAAAAAAAAAGCATTACAAATACACCATCTCACCAGTGGCAGTTTCTCCAGCAACATGTCCACCATAGCTCCTTCCTTGTAGTGCTGGAAGGCGTCAGCCTTCTTAGCCATCTGCTCAGCGTCGGCACGACCTTTAGCCTCCACAGCGTATGCTTCAGCCTCTCCTCTCATCTGCAGAGACAGTTTATGTGTAACACAAACTATTTTGTTTTGAATATAGCCAAGATGTTGGCTGATCACTTACTTTAATAGATTCAGCCTCAGCTTCTGCTTCCATGATCAGCTGAAGACTGTTGGAGAGCACAAAATGGCCAGATGCCCATGTTTTTAAAGGGGAGTGGTTAAAATTTTTCAATTTTAAAATTCCTTCTCCTATCTCCTATTTTTTTTTGCAATTCTGTATGATTTCATTAATGTGGAAATTACACACTTTTAAGATAAAAACAATTGGTGAATGTTTGTGGAAAACAACCTCCATGTTATATGGTGTTTAAAACAAACAGGAAGCTGAGTGCGCTGAAGAAGCATCCATCTCACCGTTCTGCTTCCGCCAGTTTCTCCAGCCGGTATCGTTCGGCCTCGGCTGGTTTCTTGACTTTGGCCTCCAGCTCTTTCTCCTTGCGTGTGATCTCCTGTTCTTGAAGCATGATTTGCTGTGAGCGCTCCACCACCAACACCTGCATCTTCTCCTCCTCGATCCGCTGCTTTGTCTTTGCCACCTAATGCAACAGTTACACAGGAGGATGAAGATTTACTGAATAAATGTAAGTACATTTTAAATTTACCCACAAAATGTTTCTTAAATCGGTATAACTATTAAAGGAATAGTTCATCCAAGTATGCATTTCTTTCTTTTGCTGAACACAATAAAGACATTTTACTTTGTTGATGACCAGTTTTGGTTTCCGTTGACTTCCATGGTACTTTTTTTCCCATACAATGGTGGTCACTGGAACCGAAACTGTTAGTTACAAATATTATTCAAAAATGACTTTTTTAAAGAAAGTCATACCGGTTTGGAACGACATGGGAGGGGAGTAAATTATGACAGAATTCTAATTTGAATTGACAGAGTGGACTTTACCTTTATCAAGAACCCCAAGGATTCATTATAGAAAGTCAAGAAATTATTTCACAATGTTGAAGGTCACCAATAGGTTTGGTTGTCGTTTTACCTGGAGCTGATAGGCCATTTCAGACTCCGCTTTTTTGGTGAAAACCTCAATGTCATAGACAGCCTTCTTTAGCTCGTAGTCTCTCTGAGCCTTAGCCATCTCGATCTCATTCATGTACTGAGCAGATACCTTCTCCTGTATAGCATTGGCCTCCTACAGAGAGAAAAGAAAGAAGTGAGAGAGACATTAAGAAAAAACCTCGGTGATATTTAGATAAAAAGGCTGTATTTGCAACAGAGTTCAGGAAAGGCTCACCCTGATCACTGCATCTCTTTTGTTCATGGCTTCCCCAATACGAGCATCCTTCTGCACTTGTGCCGTACGTGCCTTCCCCAAAGAGTGCAGGTAATCCTGAAACAATAGACTTGATTTACTCACACAGATTCATTTTTGTATAAATTTAAAGCATTTTAAAGATTCAGGGGCAGATCTTGAGCCAACACAAACCCTTCTACTGTCAGGATCTACTCAAGAAATGCAGTGAAACATTAGCGATGAAAAGACACTTTATTTTTGCAGCTAACCTTGCTTAAAAAAAAAGGATTTTTCTTTTCAAAATTTATAAGAGGACAATATTTAAATGAATCATGCAATGTGACTTACTAAGGTTTGCGGTAGTCATTTTACTGGTATTTGTGCCATTATTTAACAATTTCTTGTTGGCTCTGCACAAAGGCTACTTCTAAAGAAAAAAAATAAAGGGTCAATTCCGACTTTGCTATCTGGCGCTTCTGAATCAACGACTGTCAAAGTATGTTTTGTTATTAGTTTAAGTATTTGCTATTGACTGTTCAAATGCGAAATTATGCGCAGTGTAGAGTAACGCGTCGTGTGTGTGTGTGTGGTGGTGGGTGAGTGTGGGGGAGTGTGTGTGGGGAGGGTGAGTGAGGGGAACAGCGTCGTCAGTAAATAGCACATCAGCTGTCTTAACCGCGGCTTGTGTACTGCAAACACATACGAGCATCATCACTGTGTCTGTCATGTGACTCTGTTCCCCTCTCGGGCTTGAACTGATGGTAAAACTAAGGACATTATTAGCGGTCTTTATATTTACTTTGAAAGCTGAAGCTCGCGATTATAGTGAGGGGCGTTACATTTCCGACGCGTGCTTGTGGTGTTCAGCAGGTGCAATCACAATGCACTGTGTCAGCTGGCCAATCAGAGCAGACTGCGCTTGTCGGAAGGAGGGGCTTTGTAGAAAACAACAGGTTTGAGAGAGGCGGGGCATAGAGGAACTACAATAATGTACAGCAGGGGTTCCCAAACTGGTTCCTGGAGCCTCCCCAACACTGCACATTTTGCATGTCTCCTTTGTCAATCACACCTGATTCAACTCATCAGCTCATTAGTAGCAACTCCAAGAGCTGAAATGGGTGTGTCAGACAAAGGAGACATGCAAAATGTGCAGTGTTGGGGAGGCTCCAGGAACGTGTTTGGGAACCCCTGATGTACAGTATTTGAAAAATAATGTGTTTTTTGAACATTAAAGCATGGCAACATATTCTATTACACCAAATAATGATCTTTAAAATAGCATCATATGACCCCTTTAACCCACGATTATCATCAGCTCTGCTTGTTTGCGAACTCTATGCTAATTTGCACCGCTGTTGGTAGACTGCAGTGGCCATTATGAAAACACACGGACTGCATCTATGTTCTTTAATTCATTGTCAGTAAATCATCTGCAAAACTTTCCTTTCCCATCCACACTTTTTATGGGATTGCACTCTCACGCTAATTTGCCTTGTTTAGTAAATTTGGCCCTAAGTTCGATTAACACAACAACACAAATGGGCTAACAGACCTGATCATCGTGAACGTCTTTGAGTGTGTAGCTGACCACACTGATGCCCATGTTGACAAGGTCGGACGAAGCCACCTTGAACACCTGCTCGGAAAACTTCTTTCTGTCTTTGTAGATCTCCTAAAGAACAAACACAAAACCCACCATGCTCAGTTAAGTCAATATACTATGCTGAGGACTGAAAGTGCAGATTTTGAACAGATTTATCCAGTTTTACTGCTGTTTGTGATGTTGCAGAGTGCAGTACATTTGCAAGGTGGACATTTTCTCTGTGCACATGTCTATTTACCTCCACAGTCAGGTGAGCAATGATGGCTCTCTGGTGACCCTCCAGTGTTTCCAAGGCAATGTGGGCAATCTCACCCTCTGACTTTCCCAGAAACATCTGACATGCTGCAGCCAACATCTGTTTATTCTGCCCTTGAATCTTCATCTGTCAGAGAGAGAAGGTTCAGTTTAGCCACATAACAATCAATGATTTTTTACAGAAATGTTATTAAAGGCAGATAAATTATTTCATAAAAGACAGAATAGCACAGTAATCTGGGAAAAAAACTGGTTTATTAATAACAAAAACCACTTTCTTAAACATGAAATGTTGTTTACTGCATATTAGAGAGTGCGTGAGATAGTTAACCTGTGCAATCCCAGTGACAGAGATGGGCACTCCATGACGTGTGTAGACTTTATCACTCTTTACATTCAGCGTCAGTGTGTTCAAAGAGATCCTGTGATGGAAGAAAGAGAAAAAGCTGAGATTTGTTTATGCAGACCATGCACACATATATACACAAGCACACAGAGTGAATAATACCTTTGTATCTGCTGAACGCATGGAAAAACAAACACTCTCCCACCAGAGATCATGACTGGTGGTGAGCGCAGAAACCTGAGGCAGAGTCAGATCACATATGTGAATGTGTTTTCATGATTTCTACTGAAAATATCTCTCTATAAACATATTTCTGTGATGTTTAGTCTTACCCGACACCACCATTGCTTCATTTGGACCACAAGTGTAAAACATTTTCACACTATGGAGAAACCAGAGAAATGAAAGTAGTGCAACACAAGTAGTGCAAAATCATTTTAGAATTATATGCAGAGGAAAAAGCGATCACTGTGGATACATTTTTTAAC